>JACEIK010001690.1:63991-84788 GCA_018107945.1 Datura stramonium | reverse complement strand
CCTGGCATGATCCATCTCTGCTTGGCCATACTAATGAAAAAGGACCAAACCTGAGTTGTTACCTTACACTGAAGAAACAAGTGGTTATTTGTCCCTGCTTCCTCAGAACACAAAGAGCATCTAGATGCTATTTGTATCCCTTTTTTTCTATAACATTTCATGTGTCACCACCAGCCATGAGAAACATTTCACCTTAGTTGGTGCCATGTTTTTCTACACATATTTCCATGGGCCAATTGAGATTCTTGGCAGGTCATATAATCCCATTTTGTATGCTCTATTCATACTAAATACTCCATCAGTTTTATGCTTCCATTTGATCGCATCCTTTTCGGAAGTTTCCCACTTGGTTTAGAAGTTCAGCCACACTAGCCACGTTCCAATCATTTAACAACCTTCTGAATGTTAGACTCCATCCCTTTGTGCTGTCAAGATTGTTGCAGGTTGAAAACAACACAGAGAAAAGCTCTTGTAGTGTGACATTTCATGTCCAATTGTCTTTCCAAATGAGGATGTTGCTTCCATTTCCCACTTCGTAATATGAATTCCTCTTAATGTCAGGCCAAAAGGATCTAATAGATCTCATCTGTGACGGGTCTTTTGCACCAAAGTCCTTCTTGACCAAATTTATGTTTTACTACTTCCTTCCATAAAGCTTGATATTCCTCATTGTATCTCTATAGTCAATTTCATAAGGAGGCTTTTATTTTGCGACTTTAGATTCCTAACCCTCATGCCTCCCTCATCTCTATTTTGCTGGACAATATCCCACTTTACTAAATGGAAGCTCCTCCCCACCTTGTTGCCATTCCACAGGAAATTTCTCCTCAATTTATCTAAAATATCAAGTACCTTACTTGGCATGGGAGACAAAGACATAACATATGTTGGTAAAGCATTAAATTGATCAGAGTGAGTATTCCTTGAAATGAAAGATACTGAGTTTTCCACAATGCTAGCTTCTTCTCTTTTTTTTTCAATAATTCCATCTCATATCTCCAATTCTTTGTGTTTTGACCCCAACGGCATACCAAGATAGACAGTAGGTAGCTTCTTCACTCTACAACCCAGAATGCTAGCCAAAGCCTGTATTTGCACTACTTTCTTGACTGGAAAAATATTATTTTTCCGCTAATCCTGATGTGGCTACAAAAATTACTAACATCATTCTAAGATAACTGATCTATTCTAGTATTGTCTCACAAAAGACCACTATGTCATCTGCAAATAAAAGGTCACAAATCTCTAGCACTTCACCTCCTCTATCCCTACTCTGAATCCATTCAGCCAACTATTATGGTTAGCAATCCTCATCATGCTAATAAGTCCTTTCGTGGCAATGATAAATAGGAAAGGAGACAAAGGGTCACCTTGTCTAAGTCCCCTTTCAGCTAGAAAAAAACCAACTGATTCTCCCTTTTACAAGAATAGAGGACCTAGTAGTTTTTATGCAGAAATCAATCCATTTCAGCCATCTATCCGTCTAAGTACTGATAAGAAAGTTCCAATTGAGATGTTCATAAGTTTTCTCAATATCCAGTTTGCACATGACCCCTGAATCCTCAACTCTCAACCTGGTATAAATGCACTCACTAACTATGAGAGCAACATCAATAGTTTGCCTCCCCTTAATGAAGTCATTTGGTGCTTATTAACCAGATTTCCAAGCACCCTTTTCAACCTTTCAACCAACACCTTTGAGATGATCTTATATATTCCAAAGATAGGGCAATGGGTCTGAAGTCCTTTAGCTCAGTGGCTCCTGCTTTCTTGGGGATCAAAGCTACAAAAGTAGCATTGAAGCTCTTCTCAAAGAATTGATGTGTATGAAAATATTATAGAGTTAGAATAATATCACCCATTAGCATTTCCCAGAAAACTTGATAGAATGTCATCGGAAAGCCATCAGGACCAGGTGCCTTATCAACACCACAAAGTTTGATTCCTTCAAGAATTTTTTCATCCTCAAATTTTCTTTCTAGCCACTGTTCTTCCTCTATAGAGATATGAGGGCTTCCTTGCCGGACAAAATCTGTCCTCCAAACTTCAGTCTCCTTATAAAGTTTTTGATAGAATTCCATGATGGCACTCTTTATAGCCAGTGGATCAGTATACCACCTTCATCAATCTTCAGAATATCTATTCTGTTGCATCTTTTGTGTGATGTGGCCGCCCTGTGAAAAAAATTTACTGTTTTTGTCTCCATGCTTGATCCATTGGACTTTTGATCTTTGTCTCAATGCAATTTCTTCATTCTTTGCTACCTCCTCAAACTCCATAGACAAATTTGCCTTTTCAAGTTGTTCATCATCAGTCAGGGGTCTTTGGTCTTGGATGATTTCCAAGCTATTAATATGGGCCAAAATATCATCCTTCTAGTTATTTTTGTTTGTTTTGCTCCATTCCTTAAGCTTGGATGCTAACAAAAAATCTGGTCTTCCTCTCACATTGAAAGACATCCATCAAGCTTGCACTTTAATTCTAAATCTCTCCACATTGAACCACCAATTTTCGAACTTAAAATATGACTTGTTGAAATTCATGTTCCCACATGTTAATAAGATGGGATTATGAACAGACTCCACCTTAGGTAAAAGACTTTGATTGATCTGCATAAACTTTTCAGATGAGAAAAGGAATCTCTCAATCCGGGATACACACTTGTGATTAACACCTCTTCTCCATGTAAAAGATCCCCCAAATAAATGAGGATCAATTAATTCCAAATCATTGATGCAATCTGAAAATTCAGCCAAAGCTCCCGTGATTCTATTACAATCAACTCTCTCAGAGGGAAATTCTTTTGGATTTATACAAGTTATTACCTTTCTCAAAAAAATAAATTTACTTGTACACTTACAAATAGCTCTTACTATTGAGATAATACATACTGAGATTGCTCCATTTTCTCGGTATTTTACAATAATTAACATAGATTCTTTTTCATGTGTAGTAAAAGAAACACCTTCTTCCACTATGCAGAAACATGCAACTTTCCGGATGAAAGAGCTCCAGAAGTACAAAAGCAGAGAACTGAGCCATTGGTCTAGCCACACATGAGCTTATATCATTAAAGCAACTTCATCAACTGTTCTCTAAGCCAATTCTTCCAAAAACACATNCTGTTCTCTAAGCCAATTCTTCCAAAAACACATTTCTTAAAAAATATATATATATTAAAAAAAGTTTTAAAAAAAATTAAACTTGTTCTTCAATCCAAACACCACCTTAGTGATATAGCCCCAACAAGCGGCTATTAGTCATTCAAAATCTCAAATACGATTTGAGTTCTATTCACTGAATCAACAATCATGGTTAGCACAGATCTTAGAAATGAAGAGCAAGTTGCATCTAGCCCAGAATCAGGAGCAGGAAAACAAGCAAACAGGTTACAATGCTCCCCCTGCAGACATTGTACCATGTTCAGGAATACAGCATGAAATAACAAAACAGAATGAAGATTGCTGGAGACTGAAAACATCAACTAAGTTGAAGATTTTGCTCTTGACTTCATATGGACTAATTTTCCCACAAAGATTATCATTTCTTGAGTCATTCATAAAGCATTACTGCTTGAGAAAAGCAGGAAAAGAGCTCATGAAGGTTATTTACCTGGAGCATTAAAGATGGGAAGGGGAATATGACTGAAAAGAAAATTAGGCTGCAAATTTTGCTGTACCTAATCGACATGAACGCCGTTGTTTTTAAAGTTCTAGATGCCATCAACCGTCATGAGGTAAACGATAAAAGACTAACCAGCATGATAAAGCAAAACCAAATCTAAGAGATATTCTGAAGATTCAATTCCAGGAAAGCAAAATTACCATGATACGCTTCAAAATGAACATGCTGCCTTTAGTAGGGCCATCATCACAGACATCAGCAGATGATGGATTCTTCCTTGTTTCATTATTGGCCCCCTCATCCGTAGTATTAGCTGAAAAATTGCTACTTTTTGGAGACTTCATGACATGAGAACAATTCCAATAAAAAGCTAGCCAAACTTCACCATAAGATCCACGATCATATTTCTTCTTCAGAATGTACCTTGTAATATAAAATTAATTTGACATAAAAATAAAGATACAGATCAGGTACTTATCATAAGGAAAACAAAAGATAAAGATAATTTAGAACCTGCACACAAGCTTTGGAACAAATAGTAGGATGAAGACACGCACTGATCAACAAGTCAAATTGATCAAGCATAAAGATTAAAGCAGATGAAAAAGAAGCCATATGTCGGAGAGGTGGAAACAGAAGAAGTATAATAATACAGAAGAACTCAGGACAACCGTCTCAGCAAGTGAGAGAGTAAAAACATTGCCAATCAATCCAAAGAAAATCACTGTCAAATCACGCATAATATCATTTGATGCTGATAAGTGAGCAAATTACTGATCAAGCAAAACAATAGTAGAATCTATTCAGATAGAATATGCTAGNCTATTCAGATAGAATATGCTAGCCATTCCAGGGTCCACTTTGTGTCATAAGGAGGAAACGACATAGTATATCCTTGTTGGAAGTGCAATTCATACAGAGACTAATATATGCTGTAGATCATTTTACAAGAATTATTAAATAGTGAATGCAATATTTACGAACCAAATAATTCGTCGAGAAGTACCTTGAATCTGGTCTGGCATGATCATTTGTACTGCTATCATTGAATGGAATAGATTCAAGCAAACCAAGGAACCTAGCAAAGCCTTCAGGGTTAATGCACTGATCGTTATTATCACTAAAGTTCATTCCAAAGTGCACGCACATGTGCTGATCATTATATAGATCCAAAGCTCCACCTACATTAAGCAAGGCAAGTAGAAATTAGTTCTTCTGGTGCATAGAAGCTTCGCTAATAATGGATTTCAAACGTGGTCTAGCCATTTCAGAAAAGTTGACAGCATAATTGCAGCAGCAGGGCTAAATGATGCATAAATATCAAAATAATAAGCAGACATTTAGTACAGATTACAAGGAATGAACAATCACATCACCAAAGCACACCAGTTTGACTGCTTACCAGAACTCTGACCAATGCTATCAGGTAAAGCATGGAGAAGCTCATGCTCATATTCATTAATGTCCTTCTGAACCCAAAAG
This sequence comes from Datura stramonium, assembly GCA_018107945.1. Taxonomy (NCBI): domain Eukaryota; kingdom Viridiplantae; phylum Streptophyta; class Magnoliopsida; order Solanales; family Solanaceae; genus Datura; species Datura stramonium. The sequence continues at coordinate 79,682 of JACEIK010001690.1, read as the reverse complement.
GTATACTCATCGTTAACATCAAGGTTCTCAGATAGATAGAAACATCCAAAACTGCTGTGCGTTCCTTCAACCTGAGACAAGTGGAAGAATTTTGTGCCCATTAGCCCAGTGGATTAGTCAAGGTGCGCATAAGTTGGCTGATCACCGACCTACATATTAAAAAAATCCCTGTCTCATTGCTGACACTACTTAATCTCTGATTATTTGCTTCGTATCTTTGGAGATACATGCCAAGCACTCTCCACCAGACAACCTTGGATCTGTAGGAGTAGTCAACAAGGACATATTTTGTGAGTTCTCTTGTTTGGAAGGTTGTTATTTATTGTATTGTATCATATTTTTATTTTAAATACAATGTTTATTTTGATTGTTACTTATATTTTATTGTATAAATATTGTTAAATCAATTGTTATGTAATGATGAAATGAAATTTTATGTAACAACCGATACAGTGTGATCACTTAGTTACCTTATTTTTTCATACCTTGCCCTTATTATCAAATAATTTTATTTTACCCTGCCCTTTTTTAAATTAACTCTATCCGTTCCCTATTTTTAACTCTACCCATGCCTTACTTTCTTTGATTTCTTCAGATTGCTGGTACGTGGCACTACAAAATGACGAAAAACAACACGATCTATCCAAACATTGTATTCATCAAAACATTACAGTACAATATAGTACAACAATACAATATGTCCGATACATTATGAAAAGATATGTAACAACCATCCAAATAAGATGTAGGTGTCGGCCTCCTGAAGAATATAAACATAGAGAGTTGTTCTACATGGTGTTGATAACACACAAAAGCTATCCAAGTGTCCCATATTCACTTAAGAGAGCAGATCATTCCTTCCTGAGCCCTTCAATTCAGCACTCCTCAGCCCCAATTAGAACCTAATAAATTCAAGATTCATATGGCCGACCCACTACCCTAAGATTGGGGACTAGTTGATTGGGGTGAAGGGCACAGATAGCTGATTTGAAGACCGCTGTTTAAGGCATAGCCGAAGTTTACAAACTTTTGCAATTTTATTCGCTTAAAAATTAACTTTAGATTCACGGGTCTGAAGTTTAAAAAAACTTCAGAGAAAGGGGTCTGAAGTTGGCACAAATTCGAATTTCAGACATTTATGTCTGAACTTCAGACCCAAATTTAAGATGAAAGATCTCCTCTTTTTTAATCCCTTTAGCGGATAGGTACCTGTTTTGGTTGTGATAGTAAGCTAAAGATTTTGTTAGAGATTCTAGAACTGAAGAATAGGTGTAACGACAATCAGATGACCTGCTTGTTAACTTTATACTATTAGTTTTAGATGTTACTTAACGTGGCTTCATTTTTAACTTGATTTAGTGTTTTTTCCTTTTAAATGAAATCAGTTTCATTCATCATAATTAATGAATGATTATCATGCATACAAATCAATTGGTTGTACAGCAACTAAGAAGAAGGTGGAGGATGAGAAGAGGGAGAAGAGGAAGCAGAGAAGGTAGGTTCTTGTATGATGTTTGTCTACACCGGTTACAAATTAAATAATTTGAAAAAACTGGATAGCTTAAATAGCAGAGTGAAAAAACTGGCTATCGGGTGCAGTAGCTACAGTTGATTGACTGATTTTTATTTTTTGCCAAGCCCAACGGCAAAGCAATGATGTGATTAGTGGGGTAAAAAATGATTGCAAATACAAGTACTGAATGATTTATAACTTTACATACATTATTTAACTCATAATTAAAGGTAATGTAAAACAATGGGTTGTCTTACACTTTGGTAAAATTAAAACATCTCATGAGGTTTTCTAACAATAACCATATGTAAATGAGGGTTGTTAAAAATCAGAAAATTGTTAATATGACAAGAGTCCATTCCTTATAAATATGACAAAGGTTCGGAATCCTTATAAATTCGTAATTAGGAAAAGGAATTACTTTCTTTCCCTTTTTTAGGTTTATTTACACTATTTAGGGCCCAACATGCTTAAACGAATAACCAAGCAATTCATTTCCTATATCTCCTCTTTTCTTATTCTTTACATGGTATCAAAGTCAAACTTATCTCTATTCTTAATTTTCCCAATGTTGGGCCCCCGTGTTATATTGTCCACGCACCCGATGTTCACGTTTGGAGGGCGTTAAGTATCTCATTATTGGATGAGAGAATGGATTATTATCTCCTTACAAAAACTTGTACAATCCTCACTTCTTGAGCTAGATTTTGCGATTAAGTTAGACCTATGGTCCATTAAAGTCCCATACCAGTGGAAAAAGTGGTCCTTGGTCTCCTTATATGGTTTAGGCAATCATCCCCTCATGAGCTAGCTTTTGAGTTTTGTTAGGTACAAGGTCCATTTTTAATGGTATTAGAGCCAGACCCATCCCAATTTATTGTTTCCGATGTTGGATCCCCCGTCTTATATTTTCCGTGCTCCAGATGTCCAATCCTAAGTGTGCGGGGTGCGGGGGTGTTAGAATCCTACATCAGTGGGATAAGGGGTTTTTGGTCTCCTTATATGGTCTAGGACAATCCTCCCGTCAGGAGCTAGCTTTTGGAGTTGAATTAGGCCCAAGGTCCATTTATCATGACCATTTTATTATGGTACCAGCACCAAAGGTCTGAATCCCTATTCCTAGAAAGTAGTTTCCTCTCTCTTGTCTGAAAGTTCTTTTACTTTTTCTATTCTAGTTTTAAAACAAAAAGAGTTGTAAAGCAACAGTTTTAAGCCTTTTGTGTTGAAATTCATAACCAATTTGGTGTTTCAATTAGGAAATTAATCACGAGAATACTTTTCTGCACCTATCTCTTCCTTCGTCTTCACAAGGTATTCTGCATATGTCATCATGTGCATATACAGCTAAACAAAATGGAGTTACTGAATGTCAAAATCAGCATTTTATGGAGACAGCTACTACATTGCTAATCCGTACTCATATTCAGCTTTGTTTTTGGATTGATGTTATTCTCACCACTTGTTACCTAATCAATCGCATGCCCTCCTCTGTTTTGCAGAACAAGAGTCACTATTATATACTTTGTCCAAAACAACCTCCATTTCCTCTTTCTCCTTGAGTGTTTGAGGGTACCAGCTTCGTCCAAGATCTCATCCCCAAAAATGACAAGCTTTAGGTGAAGTCTATCAAATGATCTTCTTGAGGTACTCCCATCTCCAAAAGTGTTACAAATGTTATGATCCTATACATAAGTACTTTGTCTCAGCAGATGTAACCTTTTTCTAGACATCCCCTTGCTTCTCACCAAATTCACAATATCAAAACACCATCTCCAGGGTTCTTCTCGCTCCAACTCTTTCAACTCCAAATCCTCTCACTCCAGCTCCTCCTCCTACTCTAGACAACCTCAATCAGACCCTCCACCAGCTAATCCAATTGATATTTCTATCTAAGAATGTCGAATGGACGAGTCGAATCAAATTTAGACAGGTCAAATTATGTCAATAGATGGGTAATAACCCAACCCACACAAAAATCAGTTTGGATCAAAATGAGTTGGGTTAAGATGGGTTGAAGTGTGGATCACAATCCAACTCGGCCAATAATTACTCAAATTGAAGCGAAACTATGCAACATCTATTTAGCTACTACTAGTAGGAGGTGGAAGGGGGAGAGCGGGAGAAGTTTGGTGAGGAATGATGATAGTGCTACTAGTTTTAGCCAATGCTGGACTTTTCTAATATTCCATTCTGATAGCTATCAGATTTCATTCAATGTTTGTAATGTTTCATTCTGCTTTTGCCTTCATAAATCAAGCGGATGAAACAGAAGAATGCTCACTGGTTGATCAACTGACCAGTTGAGTGACCCCAATTGATCCGATAAGAAAAGACCATTGACTGACCCAACCCTTAGTCTGGGGGTTGCATGGGTTACACACTTGTATGAGGATAGGAACACACATATATATTATTGAATACTCCGACCAGGACTGTGTAAGATCTCCTTCAGACAGACAATCCACTTAGGGTATTGTATTCTGATTGGAGGAAATTTAGTATCTTGGAAAGGCAAAAAGCAAGATGAACTAGCTCAGTCAAGTGCAGAGATAAAATACTGAGCAATAATTTTGGCTATATATGAGCCTATAAGGCTAAAGTGACTTCTTACAGAGTTAAGGTGTTGAGAAGATGCCAATGTATTTGATCCATGACAATTAGATTGCAATACACATTGCTTTAAACTCAGTGTTTCATGAGAGAACGAATCATATGGAAATAGATTGTCACTTTACTTGATAAAAGATTGAATCAGGGTACACTACGATAGGTTTTGTTAACTTGAATGATCAGTTAGCAGATATTCTTACAAAGTCACTCCATAGGTCCAGAATTGAGTATATTTCTAGAAAGTTAGGGGCATATAATATGTCTGTTCCAACTTGAAGGGGGTGTTAAAGAATTAGTAAATTATTAATATTGCAAGAACTCATTAGTCATTCCTTGCAAATATGGAAAATGTTTAAAATCCAAATAGTTGAGTAATTAGGAATTACATTTTTTCCTTTTTTCAGATTACTTATAAACACTATTAAACCTTAACGTGCTCGAGGAAATAAAGCAATTCATTACCAATATCTCCTTTACTTTTCACATACTTTGGGTGGGTAAAATTAAGTAAAGTACCATTAGCATACTAGCAAAATCTTCTTTTTTCAATTTCGTGTGCATTAACAGGGATGATAGCAGGACAGATCATGCAGCACTGTAGATGAGTGCATGTGTACATATGAGCTGGCTATCAAATCTTCTTTTGATACATGGATTTTTAATTCACTACAGTGAACTTGAAATGAAAGAATGCCCCTATGTTCGCAGAAGATCCCTCCAAACCATGCCCTTTCCCTGCTCTTTCACCCCATTGACAAAGATACTGCACTCTGCCTCTGAGGCACACCATTAAGTTGGACTATTGATAGCTGAATTAGCAGACTGTCGTAAAATCCCCAGCCACCCACCCAACAAGCAAATTTTAATATTATATCATAAAGGAGAAGTGAATGCATCAAATTACAGAAAAGTATCCTCAGCTCCCAGCCCCAAAATCAAGAGGATCCATTAGCAAATAGGAAACATCAAACCAGCTGCTATCAGTCTTACCAATAATCTGCCAAAATTGGAAGCAAGTGGATGACCATCCTCCTCCTCGCTAAACACTGCAACAGTCTTAAATAAGATGAGCTAAGTCCAAGAGAACCACACTATGAAATAAAGACCTGAAGGATCATAATCTTGAGTAAAAAGCTGCCTTGAGATAAATGCATAAATAAAAGGAGAGATTCACAATACTCTTTGTCTTGTAAGAATTGTGCACCAAGGATATCTACAATCAAGTCAAGAATACGATAATGGATGATTCACCAAATACAAAATGAATCTAACTCAATTCAGTTAACTAAATTTTGCAGCTCAACCTACAATTGAGAGGAGCTTACCAAAATATAATGTTTTGAGACGTAATTTCATTTTACTTCAAAAGATAAAGTTAAACACTCAAAGCTAAATCAAGGGTGGGGTTTCTGCATTAAATAAAGGGTAGATTTACGAGTATGATCAGTCAGAAACTGAAATAATGAATATGCAAGAAGAAGCTCAAAAATCAGGAAATTATCAACTGCATGATTAAATTTTGAAAATATAATCCAATGCATGACCTTTTAAAACATAGTGCCACATTAGGACTCTCTTTTATATGTTATCCCTTGTTTCACATACTCTTAGGTCTCATTTGTTTCACTTATGGAGTTCTGAATTTGAATCATCCAAATCTCAGTTCATTAAGCGTATTTTTTTGTCTGATTCAGATCTGGTACATAGATTTAAAATCATTAATACGTTCAATTAATGATTTTTGGGAATGAGAAATTTTTATTACTAATCTATCCATAACCACCACCATTAACCTCCATTGTACAATCACCGCTGTTAGATAATTTGTGTATACAATAATATATAAGTGTCCCACATTGATAGGGATATGGATTTTGTAAAGTCTGTATATAAATAGGGCACGGTGTAACACAATTATTTTATGCATCTTAATAATATTTTTCCATGCACTTACTTCTTACATGGTATCAACGCAACAGTAAAAAGCATCAGGGACAAAAAAGTTCGTTGTCGTGCATCTTTCTGGTGACGGTCCAGATCTGATATGCGTCATTCCTCTTTTGGTAAATGTTGTGTGAACATCAACACTACCATCGAGTTCCTCAGCCTCTGGAGACAAAAACACAGCCAACCCTACTGGAAAACTCATCCAATGCACTCTCATCCGCCGAACAAAGGGAAAATCTTCCGGCGAGATCACATGCCGGCGCATGAGTCACTTTCTGGAAACTTTCAGACTTGCTTCTTTAATCCATGAGGGTCGTCCAGTGGTTCCAAACCCATCCATACCATTTTTGACAATTTCGACCACTTTACACTTTTCTGACAAATTTTCCAGTGAGCTCCAACCATATTTGCACGAGATTTTTTCTGCTGTGGTGTTCGCTGTGAGATTCTGATCTGACCTATCTCGATTCCAACAACTTCCAACGCCACCAGCAGCTTTTCCGCCAATTTTCACCAATTCCAGCATCTTGCTCTCTGGAAATACTATACTGAGGCTCGCCTAAAGTTGTTGGTTACATACATCCTCGGTTAAGTTATGGTGCAAAGGGCAAGGTATTCAAGATCACTTAATCACAAAGGCTAGTGAAGTAGATGCAAAGGCCCGGTACAATTGAAGAAGGTTGACGCTCAACTATGTAGTCTCCCATGACAATCTACCAATTCCAAATCGATGCCCTTGTTTCGTCCATTCCAGACATGTTATTCAAATGGGAAAAGGCTCGCACTTCATACAATATGAGAAATCTCGTTTTTATGATGTGATATTTCGAATGACAAACTTAAAAATACAGGAATTGGATACATCTACGTACTTGGGACAGATATAGGCAATCATGTAGGAATTTGAGAAGCTGATGCCAGTTACTGCAAGTGTTGAAAAACAACATAAACAACGACAGAAGATGTTTCTAGTTTTTACACTTGCTGGACTTTCTAATGACCTTGATTCAGTACATGACCAGATTTTTGCATATCCAACTGTTCCTACAGTTGATGAAGTACTCTCTCGATTACTTCATCTTGTTGCAGCAACCAATCACATAGTGATCTCATCACAAGTAGTTGATTCCTCTGTTCTCGCATCTCAGACAATGGAAAATCTCTACCCAAAGTGCAATTATTGTAATAGACTTGGGACACATTCGTGAAGTATGTTATTGTTTGCATTGTCAACCACCCAAGAATGCTCATGTTGCTCAGACTGACACTACAGGTAATCAAGGGTTTTCTTTATTTAAAGGGGAATATAATGAGTTTCATTAATATCGAGCAAGCAAACATCTCCACAAGTAGCCTCTTTTGCTCAGACTGATACTTTTGTTGCTGATAATTCTTTTGCTTGTGTTTCATAGTAATACTCTTGGACCGTCAATGGTGGACTCAGGTGCTTGAACTTCAGATCATATTTTTGGTAATAAATCACTTTTGCCAAACATTGTTTATTCACCGTCTCTCCCTATTGTTACTTTAGCCAATAGGTTCCAAACGAAAGCAAAAAGAGTTGGACAAGCTAATTCGCTATCCTTTGTCACATTAAATTTTGTTCTTTATATTCCCGATCGTCCTTTTAGTCTTGCATTTGTTAGTCGTTTGACTCGTGCCCTCAATCGTGCCATAATATTCCTTGATGATTCTTTTGTTATGCAGGACCACAATACTGGACAAATGATTGGCGTAGGGGGCGATCACAAGGCAATACTACCTTGGCTCTCCCAATTCCTCTACAGCATGTGTTGTTATAGATCCTCCAGATTTGATTCACAAATGTTTGGGACATCTGAGTTATCCAAGTTTCAGAAGATAGTGCCTAGTTTGTATACATTAAATTGTGAGTCGTGTCAGCTTGGGAAACATACCCAAGCCATCTTTCCATGTAGTGCTAAGAGTCGTATAGAGTCTGTTTTTCTTTAGTTCATTCTAATATATGGGTCCTAGAAGAGTCGGTTCAACCTTAGGATTTCGTCAATTTGTTAGTTTCGTTGATTATTCAAGATGTACTTGGCTTTTATTAATGAAAGATTGTTATGTGTTTTTTATTGTTAGAATCTTAAGAATATTTTATAGAATATATGTAAATAAGCAAGTAGCTTGATTTACTCTGATTATAATTAGGAATTGATTAGGTATTGATTAGATTTTAATTTATACTGATTTCCTTTCCTTTTAGGACATGTAAACTTAGCTATTTAAACCCAATAGCTTGAGGGAATAATCAAGCTGAGTTTTCTCTTATTTCTCTTCCAATTCACATGGTACCAGAGCCTAGTTAAGGCCAACAATATTGGAAGAGAAATTTCAAACTCATTTTTTTTCTAGCTAATTTTTTGGCTGTTCGAACAGATCTCTATCTTCAGAGGTGTTGTGATCAAACCAACACCACCCGAGACTCGAACCACCAGCGCGAGCAAAACCCAGTAAGCTCCGCCACCACCAGCCATCTCACACACCGATCGGGCTGTCAAATTCCGGCGACTGTTTCGGTTTTCCAGATTCCGACCAGATCTAATTTTTCCAGCGGCTGTTTCTGTTTTCAGATTCCAGCAACTGTTTATTTCCAGCTTTCTGCAAATTGCAGAATTTTCAGATTCGGTAACATCTACATTATGTCTCTCAGTTATCTATTTTTAGTTATAAACCTGTGGTTTCAAGCAATCTCAACCACTCCATCACCATTGAACCCTTGATAGGTAGTGTGAACTACTTGGTCTTCCTCTATTCAACTATGGTGCAAGGGACAAGGGGTTCAGGACCACTTGGTTAAACAGGCTAAGGATGTTGATGAAAAAGAGAAGCGCGAAAGGGAGAAGATTGATGCTCAATTGTGTAGTTTATTATGGAAATATATTGATTCGAAATTGATGTCGTCGTTCCAACCATTCCAAACCTGCTTCTTAGTTTGGGAAAAGGCTCGTAGGCTATACACAAATGACATCTCTCGTTTTTATAATGTTATTTCTCAGTTGACTAATCTTAAAAAGCAGATTTCGGATATGTCTACCTATCTTGGACAGGTTCAGGCAGTTATGGAAGAGTTAACTGAGTTGATGCCCGCCACTCCAAGTGTTGAAAAAAATTGGAGCAACATGCGACAATATTTTTAGTTGTTACATTTGCTGGACTTCTATCTAATCTTGACTCGGTGAGAGATCAAATTTTGGCTAGCCCCACTGTTCCTGATATGGATGACCTATTTGCTCAATTGTTGCGACTAGCTGCACCTATGTCATCTAGTCTTCCGGAGATACCTGCAGAGTCTTCTGTTCTAGCATTTCAGACTGAAAATCGATATGGAGGCCGCTCAAGGAAACCTCGGCTAAGGTGTGGCTATTGTAACAAATTGGGTCATACCCGTGATGTGTGCTACTTTCTCCATGGTAAACCAAAGAATGCTCATGTTGCTTAGACTGAACCCACTGGTAATCCAACAAATCAACTTTTCTCTCTATCTTAAGTAGAATACAATGACTTTCTTCAATACCAGGCGAGTAAGCAGACATCTCCATCAATAGCTTCCATTGCTCAGACTAGTAATCCTGTTGCTTGTATATCATAATCCACCACTTGGCCCTTGGGTCATGGACTCAGGCTCTTCTGACCACATTTTTGGTAATAAATCTTTATTGACTAATATCATTTACTCTCGATCCCTTCCCACTGTAACGTTAGCTAATGGTTCTCAGACTAAGGCAATCGGATTTAGTCAAGCAAATCTCTTCCCTCGACTCTGCATAATGTTCTTTTTGTCCCTAGTTGTCCCTTTAGCCTTCTGTCAATCAGTCGTTTGGCTAAGTCCTTAAATTGTTTCATCTCATTTATTAGTGACTTCTTTGTTATACAGGACCTCAATACGGGAAGGATGATTGGCGAAGGGCGTGAGTTTGATGGGCTTTATTACCTCAATTGCTACAGGTCCACTACAGTTTGTTCGGTCTCCGACTCTCCAGATTTAATCCATAGACAATTGGGACATCCTAGTTTACCTAGTTTGTCAAAATTGTCTAAGTTAGATTGTGAGTCGTGTCAACTGGGGAAGCACACCCGAGCTACTTTTCAACGTAGTCCTAATAATCGTGCAGAATCTTTTTTTCATTTAGTTCATTATGATATTTGGGGTCCTAGTAGGGTTAGTTCTACGTTGGGTTTTAAGTATTTTGTTACTTTCAGTGATGATTACTCAAGGTGTACTTGGATTTTTTTAATGAAAGATCATTCTGAATTATTTTCCATATTTCAAACCTTTTGTGCAGAAATACAAAAATTAGTTTGGTGTTTCGATTCGCACTTCACGTAGTGATAATGCACGTGAATTTTTATCCTCTCAATTTCAATAGTTTATGTCTTCCCATGGCATTCTTCATCAGATATCTTGTCCTTACACTGCTAAACAAAATGGGATAGCGGAAAGGAAAAATAAGCATATGGTTGAAACTGCACGCACCCTTTTTATACGAGCAAATGTTCCATTGCGTTTTTGGGGTGATGCAGTGCTCACCTCTTGTTATCTAATTAACCATATGCCTTCCTCTGCTATTCAAAATCAGGTTCCACACTCAGTTTTGTTTCCTAAGTTAACCTTGTTTTCTCTTCCACCACGTGTCTTTGGGAGCACACGCTTTGTCTACATCCTCACTCAAGGAAATGATAAATTGGCTCCTCGTGCTTTTAAATGTGTCTTTCTCGGTTATTCAAGGGTACAAAAGGGATATTGGTGCTTCTCACCTCACCTCCACCGATACCTTATGTCTGTTGATGTTACTTCCTTTGAAGGTCAACTCTACTTTACATCCTCCCCAACTGAACAGTTAGGCATTTTTGAGTTACTACTAGTTCCATCTTTTGGGGATCCCACCATAGTCTATCCTTCCATATCACCTTCTACAACTCCATCTTCCACTGCTGCACCTCCACCGCTATTGACTTATCATCGTCTTACACATCCAGATGATTCACAGCCGCCACCAGAATCCTTGCCTGCTGAGGACTTGTCTACACAGGGTCCTTCCATTGCCACTCGAAAAGGTAATGGCTCTACTCGTAACCCTCACCCTATCTATACTTGTTTGAGCTATCATCGTTTGTCACCGACCCATTCTGCCTTTGTATCATTGCTATCATCTATGTCTATTCCTAAGACTATAGGAGAAGCTCTTTCTCATCCAGGCTGGCAACAAGCTATGACTGAGGAGATGTCTGCCTTACACTCTATTGGTACTTGGGAGCTTGCTTCTCTACCTCCAGGTGAGTCTACAGTTGGTTGTCATTGGGCATATACAGTGAAGGTTGGTCTCGATGGACAGATTGATTGCCTAAAGGCTCGAGGCTCGATTAATGCCCAAAGGTTATACACAGATTTTTGGTCTTGACTATGGTGATACCTTCTCTTGTGGCTAAGATTGCTTCAGTTCATCTCTTTTTATCCATGGTTGTTGTTCGCCATTGGCCTCTCTACCAGTTGGATATTAAAAATGTCTTTCTTTATGGAGATCTCGAAGATGAGGTATATATGAAGCAACCACCTGGCTTTGTTGCTCATGGGGAGTCTAGTAACATGGTGTGTAGACTACGACAAGCACTCTATGGCCTGAAGTAGTCTCCTCAAGAATGGTTTGCGAAGTTTAGCGTGGTTATTCAAGAGTTTGGCATGGTACGAAGTGAAGCTGAGCATTATGTGTTTTATTATCACTCTGCTCCAGGTTTGTGCATATATTTGGTGGTGTACGTTGATGACATAGTTATTACAGGTAATGATGATGAGGGAATTACCAAATTGAAACATCATCTTTTCCAGCACTTTCAGACTAAGGATCTTGGTCGATTGAAGTACTTCTTGGGCATTGAGATTGCTCATTCAGGAATTGCTATTTAACAGAGGAAGTATGCACTTGATATTCTTGAGGAGACAGGAATGATAGATTGTAGGCCTATTGATTCTCCAATGAATTCAAATGTTAAGCTCCTATCAGGTCAGGGGGAGCCTCTAAGCGATCTTGGAAGATATAGAAGGCTGGTAGGAAAGTTGAATTCTCTGACTGTGACTCGACCTGACATTACCTTCCCGGTTAGTGTTGTAAGTCAGTTCTTGAATTCTCCTTGTGATAGTCACTGGAATGCAGTTATTCGTATTCTTCTATATATAAAATCTGCTCCAGGGAAAGGACTACTTTACGACGACCGAGGACATGAGAAATTGTTGGATATTCAGATGCAGATTATGCAGGGTCACCCTCTGATAGACAATCCACTTCTGGATATTGTGTTCTAGTTGGGGGAAATCTGGTGTCTTGGAAAAGTAAGAAACAAAATGTGTTTGCTAGATCTAGTGCAGAAGCAGAATATCGTGCTATGGCAGTGGCAACATGTGAACTCATATGGATCAAGCAACTACTGAAGGAGTTGAAATTTGGAGATACTAGAGAAATGGAACTTGTGTGCGATAATGAAGCTACACTTCACATTGCATCAAATCCAATGTTTCACGAGAGGACCAAACATATAGAGATTGATTGTCATTTTGTCAAAGAAAAGTGACTCTCAGGAGACATCGTCACAAGGTTCGTGCGGTCAAGTGATCAACTTGCAGACATATTCACCAAGTCCCTAGCCGGTCCCAAAATGAGCTATTTATGTAACAAGCTTGGTACATATAATTTGTATGCACCAGCTTGAAGGGGAGTATTAGAATCTTAAGAATATTCTATAGAATATATGTAAATATAGCCAGTAGCTTGATTTACTCTGATTATAATTAGGAATTGATTAGGTATTGATTTGTATTGATTAGGTTTTAATTTATACTGATTTCCTTTCCTTTTAGGACATGGAAACTTAGCTATTTAAATCCAATAGCTTGAGGGAATAATCAAGCTGAGTTTTCTCTTATTTCTCTTCCAATTCACATTTATATTCTAAAGTCTTTGTGTTGAAACAAAAAATTACTTTGGTGCTTCTACTCACAATGCCCTAGAATACCTATCCTCTTAGTTTCAGCATTTTATGACTTCTCAAGGAATTATTCATCAGACAATTTTGTCCTTATACCCCTCAGTGGAATAGGGTAGCAAAGAGAAAATGGACATCTCATTGAGACTGCTCTACTTCTCATTCAATCCCATATTCCACTGCATTTTTAAGGCGATGCAGTTCTCACAAATTGTATGGATTAATTGGACGCCCTCAGCTTCCATCCAGAATCAGATTTTGTATGCAGTATTGTTTCCTCAGTCACCCTTATACACTCTACCCCCTAGTGTTTGGGAGAACATGTTTCATAACTCAGCTCCTGGGAAAGATAAGTTAGTTCCTTGTGCACTCAAGTGTCTCTTCCTTGGTTATTTTCGAGTTCAAAGGGGATCTCATTGCTACTCACCTAACCTTCATTTGTATCTTATGTTAGGCGATCTCACATTATTTGTCTCAGCCATGCTTTACTTTTCCTAACCATCCTGATATATCTGAGGTCTTACTTATACCAACCTTTGAGGAGTCTACTATTGTTCCTCCTACATCCCCAACCATAGCGCCACCCCTCTTGACTTATTATCGTCGACTGCGTCCAACATCAGGCATAGATGATTCACGTCCATCATTGGATCTTACACCTATTGCGGACTTGTCTCCTCCACTAATTGCACTTCGAAAAGGTATATGATCCACTCGTAATACTAGTCCCCATTACATCCTTTTAAGTTATTATCATCTGTCATCACCCCATTATGTTTTTATATCATCTTTGTCTTTTGTTTTCATCCCTAAGTCTATAGGTGAAGCGTTGTCTCATCCAAGATGGCAACAGGCTATGATTGACGAGATATCTGTCTTACATACAAGTAATACTTGGGAGCTTGTACCTCTTCTCTCGGATAAATCTATAGTGGGTTGTCATTAGATTTTTGCAGTCAAAGTTGGTCCAGACGGCCAAATTGATCAGCTTAAGGGTCACCTTATTGCCAAAGGGTATACTCAGATATTTGGGTTTGATTACAGTGATACTTTCTCTCACGTGGCTAAAATAGCATATGTCTATTTTTTCTCTTTCCATGGTTGTTCGTCATTAGCCTGTTTATTAGAGGACATTAAGAATGCTTTTCTCCACAGTAACCTTGAGGATGAGGTTTATATGGTGCAACCACCTAGTTTCCTAGCTCTGGAGAGTCTAGAGGTCTTGTATGTCGATTGTGGATAGCACTCTATGGTCTCAAACAGTCTCCACGAGCCTAGTTTGGTAAGTTCAGCACACCACTTGTGTTTTATCAGCATTCAGCTCCCAATCTATGTATTTATTTGGTGGTTTATATTGACAATATTGTTATTACCAGCAATGATTAGAACAGTACCACTAGTCTAAAGCAACATCAGACTAAGGATTTGGGCAAATTGAAGTATTCTTTTGGTCTTGAGGTCGCTCAATCTAGACCAAGTATTGTTATTTCACAACGAAAGTATGCTTCTTGAGACAAGAATGACAGCTTGTATACCCATTAACACACTTACGAATTCGAATGTTAAGCTTTTTGCCAAGACAGGGAGCCTCTTAGCGATCCTACAAGATATAGACAACTAGTTGGTAAGTTGAATTACCTAATAGTGACTAATCCTGATGTTTTCATTTGTGTAAGTGTTGTAAGTCAGTTTATGGACTCTCCTTGTGATAGTCATTTGGATGAGGTTGTCCACATTCTTTCAGTACATAAAATCAGCCCTAGGAAAACGAATATTATTCGAGGATCAAAGCCATAAGCCCATAAGAAAATCATTAGATACACAAGTGTTGATTGGGTAAGATCACCTTCTAATAGACATTCTACGTTTGGATATTGTTTTTCAGTAGGAGGTAATTTGGTATCTTGGAAAAGCAAGAAACAGAGTGATTACTCGATTTAGTGCAGAAGTAGAATATCAAGCAATGGCTACTGCAACGTGTGAGCTAGTTTGGATCAAACAATTCATCAAAGAATTGAAATTTGAAAAAATCAATCACATGAAACTTGTGTGTGATAATCAAGCTGCCGTTCATATTGCATCAAATTTAGTATTCCATGAAAGGACTAAACACATTGCGGTTAACTATCACTTCCTCAGAGAAATGATTTTCTTAGGAGATATTGTTAGAAAGTTTGTAAAGTCAAATGATCAGCTTGCAGATATTTTTACCAACTCCCACACCTTCCTTGTATCAGTTACATCTTTAACAAGCTCGGAACATATGACTTATATGCAGCGGAGGGGAAGTGTTAGATAATATGTATGTATATATGTATAAGTCATATGTACCGAGCTTGTTAAAGATGTAACTAATACGAGGAAGGTGTGGGACTTGATAAAAATATCTACAAGCTGCATTTGACTTTACAAACTTTGTAACAATATATCCTAAGAGAATCATATATAATATATACATACATACATATGACTTATATGCACCGGCTTGAGGGGGAGTGTTAGATAATATGTATGTATACATAGTGCCACATTGATAGGGGGACTTCAGTGTAAGACAATTAATTTATGCATTGTAATAATATTTTCATGTTTACTTCTAACAACCGCCAATCACCATTGCAC
>JACEIK010001690.1:45527-63579 GCA_018107945.1 Datura stramonium | reverse complement strand
AATTAATATTTTTTTCTAATAGTTGTTTGGATATGAGTTTATTTCTTAATTTATTTGAATTTTATATTTATTAATTTTTAAATAGAGATAAATTATTCAGATTCAGGTGTTGAGAAATCATTATTCCGTGTTCAAATTTAGAAACAATATCTTAATAATCAAATATGCAAATACAATTCAAACGCCTTAATCTTAATAGGCATTAGACTCCCTTTTCAATTTCCAAATTTCTTGTTTCCCTCACATAGTCATTTGTGGTCTCACGAGTAAAAAGATGAAGAGCACTCAATTTTACCTGAATGTTGAGAAATATAATTACTATCTCCCGAATATGAGCAATCGAATTTTCTCATTCCAGCATGTGTTTTCTTCACTACTGTCTGCGTCGAACCATTCAATCTGACAGGAAGGATAACAGCTGCCATGTTATCCATACTACCCTTTTCAAAAGCAGCATTCACTATGCAATCAGCTAAGGAGTATGAACATGAATAAGCAAGTTCTGATTGTACAGAGAAATCAGCGTGTAAATTCCACAATATGTCACAAATATCCTGGGAGCTAAGCTTTTCAGAAACGCCATCAGATGTAGCCACCAAATAGCAGTCGTTGGCTGTCAAAGGTTGCCAATCAGTGACTTCAGGAGCAGATATAACGCCATAACTGATAACACATCAAGAAATTGATAAGTCATATCTCAAGTTCTAAAATAAGTCTTTTGAAATTTCCTAGTTTACTCGCACTCTACAGGAAAAATAAAACAGATGAATCAATGCATGTCTTTTAGTTCAGCAGTTAAAAACATGGATTAATCAAAGCATACATCCAAGTTCACCAAGTAAGATGCACAAAAATATATGCATGCGTCCAAGTCCACCACAAATCTGCAGATGAAGCTGTGGTGGGAATATATTTACAAAGATCTTCCTGCAAAATGTGAACCTTACCTTTTAAAATACACATCACCTATTGCTCTAGAAACAGCCAATTGACCATTAATCCTAGCTATGCCGCCCCATTTAGAAACATGTCCTCCTGCAGTCTCCACTCGAGACCTCTCGTCATCCCTATCTGGATGGTGGTCTCTAGTTAGTTCCTTAGCAATCAGAAAAGGCCACTGGTCAGGCGCTGCCAACTTAAAGCTTTGGAAGTTCTTCACAGGTTCGAAAATTCCAAAGCCTCTTGTTTGCCTATATAACCTCAATAAATTAGCTGCAAGCAAAATAGGATCAAAATAACTATCTCTGCTAACAGTCCACACACTGAAAGAGCCCACCACAATGGCCATAATCAAAGATTAGAGGCATTCTATTGCTCACTAAGCAACTCATACATTATCTAAAATATGAGACATTATATAACATGAGTATAGAGCATGAAGATTATTACTTGACATAGAACCCGAAACAACTTTTCTAACCTTTAGACTCTTCTTGAGATTTAAATTCTTCAGAGCATAAAAATGCCTTTGAATCTCCAATATTGGCAACTAAAATTTGATTTTCTGCCATAAGAATAACTGTGGCGGTAGAGCCAGAATCAAAATTGTGTCTAAGCGCTTCCTTCAAAAGCAGACAAGTTAAAGTTAAGACAAATCATAACAAAAATTTCTGTCTGTTAAGCCTAACTAAAAAGATATAACTTAAGAGATTACTCTTGAAAATGCAGAGTCGATATCATCAATTGCCCTTAGCAATGCTTCCCTCAATATTTCCAAGTGAAAAGATCGATCAATGATTGATGAAACAGTTAGCTTGAGCCTACATAGAAAAAATAACGGTTTTTTTTTGGATAATTACATCGTGAAACTAGATTGGACAATACGAGATGCTATCGGATAAGTAAATACAGATAAATGAGACCCTATAGTAGCAAATAAAATATAAAAGCAGACTGTGGCTTAAAATATCATTTTACAGGATCATTCTAATTTAGACTTAAAATTACACATATATATAATAAGTACAATTACTCCCCTTTGACGTAGTACTATTGAGGATCTATGCAAGGATCATCTACTCTCACTGCCATGTTCCTGTATACATGATTAAACTAGCAATGATGCAGCATCCTTCAAAAGACTCCATAAAAGGAATCTGGAACTTTTGCTCGTCTTCATTCAGGCCTTGGATATAATCCACAAAAGAGGTGCCCTACTTTTTTCTATGTTTCTGTTTAGTGGGTTTTCTTTAGAATAGTGGAAAAGAGGGGAGTCCTTAAGATTCTTAAAAGTATGTTTGTTGGTTTTCATGTGTTACCATGAAAAAGGGACTGAACGGCATGTCGCCATACAAATAACATTTTCCATGTTTCAATTTCTTAAAAGTATGTTTGTTGGTTTTCATGTGTTACCATGAAAAAGGGACTGAACAGCAGGTCGCCATACAAATAACATTTTCCATGTTTCAATTTCTCATAATTGATAAGAGTTAATTTAGTTAAAGAAACGTGTTTGCTTTCAAGAGGACGATGAAAAAGAACAGAGTGTAGGTCTGTAGGAGACACCTCCCAACATTCAACTCATCCAGCTCCCAGTTCAGGTCTCGAAGAGTACTCTGTCCTCTTTCATTTGGCAAGAGCCCAATCATTTTCCTTGAAAGAACTGAAAATGTTGCATCAAGAAGAAAAAAAGTATGCAATGTGAAATACTGTAGTAATAGCTTTGATGCCATTTCACTTGCTTCAGCACCATTATGACCATCAAAAACTGCAACAACACCAACAGGAACCTCAGTAATACCATTACTACCTGCATTATATGAGAAAATTTTAGAGAAAATAGTGAAAAAAGGAGAAGTAAGGAAGTATGTGAGAAATAAAGACTCGAGGAAATATTATTGAATTGTGTATTCTACATTATTACAATGAGCTTCAGAGAAAATAGTGAACCATAAGGAGAAGTAAGTATGTGTGAGAAATAAAGACTCGGGAAAATATTATTGAATTGTGTATTCTACATTATTACACTGACCCCTATTTATAGACATTTTATAATCCTTCTCCGTGCTATATACAATCCTATTCCTATTCTAACACTCCCTTACAAGCTGGTGCATACAAGTCATATGTACCAAGCTTGTTACAGATGTAACTAGTACGAGATGGGTGAGGGACTTGATGAAAATATTTGCAAGTTGATTACTCGACTTCACAAATGGCGTATCAATATCTCCTGAGTATCTTTTCCCTCTTCTCTGACAAAATGACAACCAATCTCAATGTGGTTAGTCCTCTCATGAAATACCAGATTTGGTGCGATATGAAAGCTGCTTGGTTAACACATGAAGTTTCATCTGAGTGATTTCTCCAAATTTTAGCCTCTAGGCAGCTGTTTAATCTGAACTAGCTCACAAATTGCTACAACAATTGCTCGATATTCTGCTTTTGCACTAGATCGAGCAACCACACTTTGTTTCTTACTCTTCAAGGACACTAAATTACCTCCTCCTACAAAAACACAATATTCGGATATAGAACATCTATCAAAAGGTGATCCTGCCTAATCAGCATTTGTATATCCAACGATCTGCTCATGGCCTCGATCCTCGAAGAGTAATCCCTTACCTAGAGCTGACCTTATAAATCGCTTAATGCGGGCAACTACATACTTATGACTATCACACGGAGAACCTAAAAACTGACTTACAACACTCACAGGAAAAGAAATGCCAGGTCTAACCACTGTGAGAAAATTTAACTTACCAACCAGCCGCCTATATCTTCCAGGATCACTGAGTGGCTCCCCTTACCAACTAAGTTTAGCATTTAGATCCATTATTCTTGTCTCTTCAAGAATGTCTAAGGCATGCTTTGTTGTGAAATACAATACCTGATCTGGACTGAGCAACCTCAATACCTAGAAAATACCTCAATCTGTCCAGGGTCTTTAGTCTACTAATCTTGAAAGAGATTTGCTTTAAATTAGTGATATCATCTTGATCATTGACGGTGATAACGACATCGTCAATATAAACACCAAATAAATACACAATTTGGAGCAGAATACTGATATAACACAGAATGACCAACTTCACTAATAGTCATGCCAAACTCCTGGATGTGAAGCAGACATCTTGTCAATCATAGTCTGTCTCCATCCTAGATGTGAAAGTGTGTTACCTATAGATTTAGGAATGCAAATAGAGGACAAAGATGATACAAAGGCATAATGGGGCGACGATAGGCGGTGATAACTTAAAAAAGTATAATGGAGGTTAATATTATGAATGGATCGTATACCTTTTCGAAATGCAACCGATTGACTAGGAGGAGACAAGTCCGCAGTAGGTGTACGGTCTAGCCCATGACATGAATCATCTAGGCCTAATGTTGACGTGGACAACGATGATAATTCAGGAGTGGTGGCATTATAACGGGAGATATAAAAGTAATTGTAGATTCCTTAAAAGTCGGTATAGATAAAACCTGATATCAGGATGATTGCAAGAAAATGTAAAATAAGGTAGAGACTCAAAAAATGTGACGTCGGCTGACACAAGGTACCGACAAAGATCAGGTGTGTAGCAACGATAGACTTTTTACACCTGAGAATAACCAAGAAAGCACATTTTAGAGCATAGGGAGCTAATTTATATTTTCTCGGGACTAAGTTATGAATAAAATATGTGCTCCCACAAGGCACGAGGGAGAAGAGAGTATAGAGGTGATTGAGGAAACAATACGAAATAAGGAATCTAATTCTAAATGGAATATGAGGTCATTTGATTAATTAAATAGCAAGACGTGAGGATTGCGTCGCCCAAAAAAAAAAGAAAAACAAGGGATTCAATAAGAAGAGGGCGAGCAATCTCAATGAGATGCCTATTCTTCCTTTCTGCTACCCGTTCTGCTGAGGATTGTGCGGTCAAGTTGTTAGATGAAAAATTCCTTTCTAAGTCATAACTTGATGAAACTTGGAGGATAAGTATTAATGTGAATATAAACACCAAACTGATTTTGTATTTCAGCAAAAAAGTTCTTGAATATAGAAAATAACTTTGAACGATCTTTCATTAAGAAAATCCAAGTACATCTTGAAGAATCATCAATAAAACTAACAAAGTAACAAAATCCTAAGGTTGAATTGACTCTTCTAGGACCCCAAATATCATAATAAACTAATGAAAAAACAGACTTTGCACAGCTGTAAGCACCTATATAGAAAGGTAGTATAGGTGTGTTTCCCAAGTTGACACGAATCACAATCTAATGTGCATAGACTAGACAACCTAGGCACCATCTTCTGTAGCTCGAATAAACTTGAATGTCCCAAACATCTGTGAATTAGGTTTGGAGGATCTGTAATGGGGCATGTTGCAAAGGAATTAGGAGAGCTAAGATAGTAGAGTCCTTATAATTCATTCCCTATGCCANTCATCTATCCCGTACTGCGGTGCTATATAACAAAAGAATCATCAAGAAATATTATGGCACAATTTAGGGCACACGTCAAACAATTGACAGATGCGAGATTAAAAGAAAAACCAAGGACATAAAAAATTAGAGAGACAAAGGATAGGGGATTAGCTCGTCCAACTCCTTTTGGTTTTGTTTGGATCCCATTGGCTAAAGTAACAATAGGAAGAGACTGCGAATAAACAACATTTGACAAAAGTGATTTGCTACCAAAAATATGATCAAAAGCGCCCAAGTCCACAACCCACGGTCCAAGGGTACTAGACTATGAAACACAAGCAAAAGAATTACCAGCATCAGAAGTATCAGGATGTGCAACCAAGGCTACTTGTGGATATGTGTGCTGACTTGCTCGATACTAAAGGAACTCATTATATCCCTTTCAAATAAAGAAACCCCTGATCACCCACAGTGCCAGTCTCAGCAATATATTCTTGGGTGGTCGAGTATGCAGTGAATAGCATATGTTACGAGCGTGTCCAAACTTATTACAACAACTAGACTTAAGTCGACATCTTCCAGAACGACCTCCTTCTCGTCGATTCTTCATAGATTGAGATGTTCGACTTCTGTATTTTGAAATGCGAAAACAGAGGAGCTAATAGTTGGTGATAAGACCACTATGTGATTGGGAGGTGCGGGAAGGCGAAGTAAATGAGAAAACAGTTTATCAATTGTAGGAACCGTCGGACTAGCCAAAATCTAATCACGCACCGAATCAAGGTCAGTAGGTCGTCCAGCAAGTGTAAGAACTAGAAACAACGTCTGTCTTTGCTCCTATATTTTTTCAATGTTTGTAGTGACTAGAATCAACCTCTCAAATTCCTCCATGACAGTCTATGCCTATACCATGTAAGTAGACATATTTGATTCATATTTTTTTAAGTTGGTCATCCGAGATATCACATGATAAAAGTTAGATATGTCATTAATGTATAAAGCACAAGCCCTTTCCCAAATTGAATAACTTGTTCAGTATGGGCGAGACAAGGGCATCAACTTGGAATCAATAGATCCCCACAAGATACTAAATAATTGAGCGTCAATCTTCTCCCATTATGCTTTGGCCTTTTCATCCACCTTACTAACCTTTGCCTTTTCATCTACCAAACTAGTCTTTTCCGTTAAGTGGACTTGAACACCTTGACCCTTGCACCACAACTCAACCGAGGAAGCCAAGCTAAATAATTTGAACTTCCCATTAATGGTTTTGAAGTATCATAGGGCTTGGAACTACTCATTCCCGTATTTTTGGAGCCAAAAATATCACACCCAAGAGACATGGTTGGCTTGAAAAAGGGTCTAAACAAAGAAAGTGACTTTGAGATTGTTGTTGGTCGAAAAAGTTGCCAGAGAAAATCTGAAAGTAGTTCAGGAGCTAGAATCTTCTGAAAGACTGTCGTAAAACTTCAACCAAGTTCCAAAGTACAATAAAGTTCAAAAAGACTACCAGAAAACTGACAAGGGCCAAGGGATTAAGGTACCGACGATCAAAATCAATAGAAATGCGAAAAATCAATGGAAAATGCAAGGAATACTTAGGAAGGGTGGGGCGACTCCCAGGGAAATCTGCTTCAAAAAGGTGTCAGAAAACTAGCTCAGGCGTCTACGCATGTGTTGGACGCATCATACAACTTTCGAGCCACGCGTGAAGAGGCTTCTACTAGAGAGTTTTGTCGGGGTTTGCTCATCGGAGCTTCCTAAACCTGGTGGTAGCATTGGTTTTTGCACAACACTTACCGGAAGAGAGGTGACGCAAAACAGAGGCTAAACAGTCACCAGAGAAGAAGGCAAAATGGCTATCTTTTTAACCTGAGGTTTTCTCACGATGGCTCTGATACCATGTGAGAAATAAAGACTCGAAATATATTATGGAATTGTGTATTCTACATTATTACACTAAGCCCTATTTGTAGACACTATATTATAAAAATTCTCCACGTAGGACACAATATACAATCTTATTCCTATTCTAACAGTATGTGTGCCCAACATCATGAGTATGATGGGATCTTACAATAGGTTAGAGTCAACTAGAGCTATTTGGAACTGGTATAGCAGGGTAGGGTCTAGAAGTTACAACCAATTTACTAACTCCTTAAACTGTCATTGCCTGGGTTAAGAGCTCCAAAACATACATATCTAGTATGCTTAATCTAGAAAATTAAATAATTCTAAACATCTATGATACTATTCCATTCATCAAATGGGAAGTCCACTTTTCTTTTTCTTTTTTTTGGTCTGTACCAAAGTGGTATTCATTTTTTATTCTATAAAGGGTTTCGAACCTTATCACTGATCAACTCTACAAATTTGCTATGCATCCACCATATGGCTCCACATGTTCCCATATAAAATATGCCCTCCACTTCCAGAAAATGCCTTAATTTGACTTAATACCAAGTAATGAAACTTTACATTGTTAGGGGAACATACGTTTCAACATGTAAGTGCTTTAGTTTTCTTAAAGTAGAGTAGAGAAAGGGTTATACTAGAAAACATAAAGAGTATTATGTGTATTATGTATCTTCTAAAGAGTATTATGTGTCAAAAGATCTTTTCCTAAGAAAATGGACATTGTGATGGCAAAAATGATGGACATTCAATTTGAGGTGGAAGGAACACTAAATAATTTTTGTTTTCTACTACTGTCATTTAAATAACAGGAAAAGTCAAATTCAGATAATCAAATCAAAAGAAAAGAAAACCCTATGAGAAGTCACTAATCAGGGATTAGAATCAGAACATTCACTCATCTACACGCTCAATTTGAGAACCCCATTTTGTTTACCCCTAATATTTAATCTAGTAAAACTCTAATAACAAATAAATGCTAGTTCTTCTCCACCAAGCTGCAACCAACTCACAATTGCCATTTGAAGTTTGACAAAAGACAAAAGAGGCTCTCTTTTCTTGATAATTAACACAAACTTTTCCAGGCATCTTTTTCTTTACTTCACCAATTTTTGGCACTCATAATTTTGCTTTAAATATTCAACTGGAACAGTTGATACAATCTAAGACAGAAATAAGTAGTAAAGTTTTCGAATTTGAGTTTTTATGCCATTAAACTAAAGATTGGATTCATTAGACATTAAAAGTCTAGGAGCTTGCTAAATTATCAAAAAATAACAATAATAACCCATATAATAGGCTCATAGTGCCCACCGCGAACCAAACCCATATTTGTAGAACATGATAGAGTAATGCGCATATTTCATATGAAAAAGGTACCAAAATAAAAGTAGAAACAAAAAATTCACCAAAGTAAAAGTAGAAACAGAAAATTTACCAAAGGTAAAAGTAGAAACAGCAATGTACCGGGGAAAGGGATGCGAATATCGAGAGCGCAGAGAATTCGATCTTCTTGAGACTTGCGGCGACCTTGATGCAAGGCAGTTTGACACCTGGCATTCGGCGATTTCGACCATTGCTCGGAACCATGATCTGGTAATTTCCAGCGAGGGCATTTCGGAGATTGAAACACGGCAGGTGCACCACCTTCTTTATATACCGTCAAACATGTCGACGATTCACCGTAAGTACAGGTACTCACGCAAAGAAAAAACCCTAACACAAACGCGAGAAATTCACATAAATTCATCCTCTTCTCCAGTCTCTGTTCATAGAGGAATTGAAATTGCAGAAGCGGGGTTTCATGACATTGAGAAATTGAGAGAAAAGGAGAGTAACCGAGCAAGATTTGAGTGGTGAATTTGAACAGATGATGCTTTATAGGGATGTGGGTTCTTGCGGTTTTTTCACATACTTGTCTATGCGGGGTACCGCGTATGCATAGAGAATAAATTTATAAAAATAACCTAAATAATATTTTAAAAATATATTGTCACGCCCCGCCTTGAGGTATGACTGGCACCTGGTGCCCTACTAGGACCTGAGCTACTGGACTGCTAAGCCTAAGCATTTCTAGTGTCTGGCCGGCTCTAACTCTGATTCACATAATCAACGGGCTATATAGCGGCTGTAAATACAGCCCCCGGCCGGCTAGGCCTATAGCCACCTATACAACAACAACAGCTAACCAGAATCTCATCAATATATGTAATCTCATCAATATAAGGGAACCTATGGGCCGACAAGGTCACCATGCCGACTAGTTACTTCTAAATCAATATACCGATGCTAAACAAATACGTGACCGACAAAGTGTCACCACTATTAACCGGATAAGGCCCCACATGGTCAACATACGAAGCATAACTGGTTAAGGCCCCACACGACCGGCACAATTCAACCACAAAGGGAGATATATACGTATTCGCAAGCCTCTAAGAATATCGATAAGATGGTCGTGGATAGGCCCCCGACCTACCCATACATACCAAAAGAAAAATGATATAAACCTCGAATATCAAGCTCCTGGATGATGTGAGCCGATGACTCTCGAAGCACAGTTAGATCACGAGGGAACGGCTCGTCTATAGGTACCTCGGCAAGGTAATGCAGTCAGCTTCAAACGGTACCGTACTCACCGGTACCGAGTATGTGGGCAAATCGAACATAATCAATATAAGGAATAATATTAGGAAACCAATAGTAGAAAGATTCGAAACTGCCTGACTAGCGGAATTCAAATAAGCTTATCTGCATCAAGGTAAGGTAGAAGATACCTGCCGTCATGGCGACCGGGCAAGCCTATCTAATAGATATCATGTATATACAATATATATAAATATACAAGGACCTATACCAGCCCCCATAAGTTCCAAGGTGCCAAATCAACACACAATCTATATGCCCCTACCCGGCCAAACCATCCAAAGTAAATCACTCACCGCCTACTAACGACGAGCACCTTTACCGCCCTCGTAGGCGTGCCTGGGCCTTCGGGGCCCCCGACTATAATCGCATTCGAGTCCGGAGGGACTCTCAGAATCGTAAACCGTAATCTCGTATTTGTATTCAGACTCACCGCCCCCGGGCGCAAGCGCCGACTGTGGTAAGCTATAATGCTAAGGCCGATCGCCCGATATGGGGAATGCCGCATCCCATCTCGGCCCTATTGCGGAAGGCATGCCACTCTGAGTGAGATTTCTCACCCTCCTCGAGGGCGAGTCGACACAACTATTAACCCCCAAGGCAAGGAAGCTCTAAGGGTTCCTCAGCACGAACAAGTCTCAACAAACAATAATCACATAATGCCATGTTTGATCTCGAAAATACTATCCATGTTTTGGATATTCTATTCTCAATCTCTTTCTACATTAAACCGACTTGTACGAGCTATATCAGATTCCGGGAATATTATCCGACTGTCTCGATACATTTAATAACTTTTATTCTAATATATCATAATATTATAAAACATGCTTGCTAGATTCATATCAATTTTCCAATTCTCAACTTCAATTCTTTTCTTCTATAGTTCACGCTATTTGCTATACTGGACATTATTAACTTGCCAAGAACTAGCTTTTACATACCTTCACTTCGGATTTCCCGACTAACCGGGCGTACTCCTCGGTCGGCATCTATGCTATTTCTCCCAACCGCATTCATATGCCACTAGAACTAAACACGTTAATATTCCAAAGAAAATATCACTTTTTAATATTTATATAACCCAAACTTTGGCTTATCAAATAATGTTTAGCAAACCCGCTATTTAAAGTCCGTAAGGGAGAAATAGTCACTTTAGGGCTAGGAGTATGTTGACACTAATTTGGAGCAATTTTACTTACCTTAGCTTGGTAGCACGACGATTCGCGGCCGAATTTCACTAAACTAAATCCGTAGGAATGCTCCTCGTCGCTAATACCTCGGTATTCGGAGTTAATTTGAGTTTGGACCGTGCTTGACAGCGTAATCGGGCATTTTTTAATTGAAATCTTTCGTCTTCTCTGCTCTCTACTATTTCCTTGGTTGCTCGAAATTTTTTAAGAATATATCATTAAAAAACGAAGTTTGGAGGCTTTTATACTTGGACTGGACAGGCTCCATGACACGCCGCCATCGCGAGGGGCTCGCCCGCTCCTCCCGCGATGGTTCGACGAATCTCTATCCGGTCCTTCCCCGGCCTTTTCCTAGCATGTATGGCATCAAAATCTCTTAACCAACATGCGAATAGCCATCTACATGTCGAGAAATTACTAAAAATATATATTTTTGTAATAATATAAAAATTTAGAAAGAAAATTATGAATTTCAAATTGATAAATGATTATATCTAAAAATTTAATCCACCCAGTAATTTTTCTTCATTTTTGTTCTAATATTTGTTTCAATAAATAAAAATGTTATAGAAAGAGTGTTTGATTGAAAGCGTATAAAAATCGTTGCCTTTATATGGAGCATTTAAATGCATGTTGTATGTATATATAAATATTTTAATAATGAAGAATTTAATACATAAAATTTGGTTAATTTTAAAATTCTAAATATTAAAATAATAATTAAATAACTATTTTGTCAAGTGTGAACTCTATTTTTAAAAGATAAAAAAGGTAAATGATATTTTGCTACGAGGTTTTGTATACTTTAAAATATTTAGTAAAAACTAATTTTAAACTTTCGTTTTAGATTTCAGCTTAATTTGTCTTTTCTTTAATCTATGTGTTTAGTCAAACACTACACATAAATTAAAATGGAAAATATAGTGTAGGTTTAACTAAAAAGAGGAATAAATGGGTAACACTTGATTAATTAAAGTAACTTAAAATATATTGTGTTTTTATATTCTAATTTCTGATTCTATAATGTTTTTAAAAGGAGGAGGAGGGGGAGGACTTCACTTATTAACACATAATGTATATTAACACTTTAATTTCTTTTTTTCATAGAATTTTTTTATTTTTTTTATTTTTTTTATTTTTTTTATTTTTTTTATTTTTTTTATATGTATTTTTTTTTGATATATGTATAAGTATTAAATGTTAGAACTTTTAATACGCTTCAAATAAGAAAAGATTTAAGAAGCAAAATTTAACACTTTAAAATCAATTAAATATTAGAGTTTTAACTTTTACAAATAAGTAAAGATTTATAATAATTAAATAACAACTAATTGCAGAAAATAGTAAATGACAATTTTGTCTATTGTAGAATCTTTTAATAAAAGACTAAAGTTCAATCAATATTTCTAAGAATCTTCGTGCTTATATCTACATAGAATATTTTATTAAGTAAATATGAGTAAAATAATATACATATATTTAATGTTAGATTAGTTGATGAAATCTAAAAAAATTATTAAAGATTGTTCCAGCAGAAGATTGTATTGCATCTTCAATTTAAAAAATTAACAGTAGAAAAGTAACTGTTGCATTCCTGAATTATAATGTTATCACTGAATCCAACCTCAATCTTCTTGTTTATTGATACAAAATTAAGATTAATTGTCACAACCTAAGTCTATACCCTGGACGCAACACGATACTTAGGATCACAAGTGACCCCAAGCTAACCTATGACATAGCATACTACTGATACTCTGAATACAGTGTGAAATCTGTAAGCGGAAACTTTATGAGGCATAACTGAACAATATACTTTTAAATTAAACAAGACATCTGATAACATTTTGAAATTTACGCAACTGCTACAAAACAATTGAATTACTAACTCTGTCTGAAAGTCATCTAAGAATTGATGAGTTGCTGGGACAAGCCCCCAGCTAACTCTAAGTTCTAAACTGAAATATCAAAATACAATACACTAGAAATGAAACTCCGGCCCTCGGTAAATGAGGACTAACCACTGAACTCTGCTGGTTTTCGCCAGAGAAGGACTACTGACGGTACTGAGACTGAGAACCTGCGCCTCTATCATAATACGATACAACATAGAGAGTATGCATCAGTACCTTGAATGTACTGAGTAAGTGAGATATGAAGTAAATATAAAGATACTGAAAATCTGTAAGATGAACTGACAGAACATGCAATGACCATAACTGGAATCATAAATACTGAAAGCATCCGAAAAGCTTATAATGCTATAAGTACTAATAACTATCTAAAGGTCACATGCAGATCTTGAAAGCTGAAATACTGGACTAAACTGAAGATTATAACTGTACTGGACTAAGTTGTTCTATGCTATATTGTTGGAGAGACTTTAATCGACATGTAACCACATGAGCTAAATGTGGAGTCCGATGCATATCCCCCATCGGAGAAGGTCCACTATATCTTGCCAAGATATAGTAGCTGAGCTGGGTGATCACTGTCTAATGTCCATTCGAGCTAATAACATACGGTGACAATGTAGTTCTAGGAACCTGGGTAAGCTGAACCCCGACTTTGCTCTGTGCTAAGTCCTACTCCTACTAGAAATTCTAATTATGTCTAACTAGGTTGATAGCTCGAAACTGGTGTCCTAAGACTTAAGTCAGAACTACTTGTCTAGAAGTGTTCTGAGAGTCTGAGGACTTGAAAACAACTATGTTCCAAGACTCGTCCGAGCTACTTTATCTGAAAGTTTCATAACGGTCTAAAGAATAATTGACATACTAATAACTGGTACTACTGAGGTTACTGAGTTCCTCAAGACTAAAAGTAGTCAAACTGATCAGCTGACATTTTCATAAAACACTAAATATACTGAGTGTGATTGAGACTCTTAGACCGAGTAAATTAAAGACTAATTTCTAATCATGTATCTGTCACCTGCGCTCTCTGGTCAACCACTAACTCCGGGGCATATTTCGATAGGCAAGTGAACTCAGAGGAATATTTTGCACAGTCATCCTTCCCTTCTTCAAGTTTACAAACTCAGCTGCCTTTTTCTCCCTCATCTCCCGAGGAAAGAACCGATCTAGGAATGCAAACTGAAACTCCTCCCACATGATCGGACCTGCTCCTGCCACCCTACTGTCCTTTCATTGGTGAAACCAGATGTGTGAAACCCCCTTCAACTGGTAGGAGGACAATTCTGTGCACTCAACACTACTCACCTCCATAACTTTGGTGATCTTGACAATCTCATCAGTGAAATCATGCGGGTCCTCATCTACCTTGGACCCCAGAAACTCTGGAGGGTTCATTCTCAAGAAGTCTCTAACTCTGACGGATTTCCATTTTGCGGAACATGCGCAACGGACTGCTGATTGACCTGAGCGGTCAAGGCCCGCGCAAGCATCTGAATAGTGGCCCGGAACTCAGCATGAGCGGCTGGCTCCGGTGCTTGAGGCTTCTGAACTGGTGGGGCTGGCTGATGTCCATAACCGTTTCCATCCCCATGGCCTTCACCACCTTCATTCCTCCTTCCATTCATTCTTCGAGGAGCCATGACTCTGCAATCGCGAGTAGCACGAATTAGAAGGATAGAAAGACCTTTCGTTGCATGACATGGATCATGAAAGAAGGAAACATTTCCTAAACGTCTAGTAGCCTCTTCGTTATAAGTGTGGAACTCTTCACACCCATGAAATAGACTTTACTTAACGCGACTTTAAGACTCCCTAGGACACATCAAACCTATTGCTTTGATACCAAGTTTGTCACGACCCGAACGGAAGTCCGGATCATAGACACGGGACAAGGGACCCCGAGAGACCTCAAGTCGACCCATGGAATAAGCATACATCTAACTCGATCGGTAAACTGAAGAAATCATCAATATAACTCAGCGAAAGTCTAACTCATCATAACATCAGAATAAGCATCCGAAGCTAACACATAAATAAGTCTGAAAAGCCTATAATATGGATGAGTTGATGGGACAAGACCCCAACTAACTCAACAATACTGAAACTGAAAATACATAAAGGAAAATGATAGTCTAGTCCTCGAAGGATGAGGACTCACCAATCTGAGCAAATACTGACTCTAGAAAGCTATCTAAGAGAGGGGCTGAAGCTACGAGTCGGGTCCTGTATCATGAAACAATACAACATAGAAAGTATGCGGTCAGTACGTGGAATGTACCAAGTATGTGAGGTAAGTAAAACCACTTAAGTAAAATAAATCATTTAAAACATTTCATAACATATCATAAGCTTTCAAGTCTGAGAAGAAGGGCTACATGCATTCATTCTGAAATCGAAATCTTATCATGACATGACCATGTATAGCTTTATAACATCATGACTGACTCGAATGACTCAAAGTTGAAACATAACATTTATGATAAAAGCTGAACAATGATTCAAACCTTGCTTTTAGAACATGTTTGTGAAAAGTAGTCACCATGAGTAATAAATATGCAAATCTGAATAGTATGAACAGTGGGAGACTCATCACTTAACCGACATACTACGATAGAGTTTATGTGGTCCCAACTATCAGATTCAAGTGGGTAGAGCCGTCCACAACCTTGTCAGGGCTGTAGACGATACCATGATATTGATATCAAGCTCAAGGGCTAATAGGGCCCGGGATAGATTACAAGGGAGGTCCAATAATATAATAGTATCATCTTACGTTGGTGCGTAGTTTCAGAACGTAGGGTGATCGACCCTTAGCCTGCTCGGTGCTAGACTCTTCTCCCAAAAATATGAAATATTCTACATCGTATATAACGAAGCTCAACATTGTCTATTGACGAAGCTCAAGATGAAATCATGCACAACTCAACATCATATGAAAATGAAGCTCAACATTGTCTTTTGACAAAGCTCAATAATGACATACATCTCAATTATGAACTTATGCATATGAGAAGCTGTAATTTGAAACATACCAGAAGCTCTACTATAAGTGGGAGAATCTACCCCAAATCATGAGGTAGGCTATACATAGGTAGTGTTTAACTTAACATACCACAAGCTAATAATATGAAATTGGGGAGACTTTGCTCCAAATAATGTGGTAAGCTTATTTCGGGAAAATTATCATTTTAAATCAACATGTGGGCATTACACAAAGCTTTATCATACTTGTATATACTCAATTAATTGTGAAAACAATATCATAATCATGGTTATCTTTAAAAACATGCTTTTCATCATCAAATCTCATCATCAACATACATTTATCATCATTCTCTTCTTTCATGAATTTCTCATCCATGGGCATTTAAATTCATAATTTAGAAAACATAATTTTTGATTGAAAACAATTTAAAATCTTCCCTAGCTTCACAATTCATCAATAGAAATATAATCTAATCATAACCATGTATAGAAATTAAAGAACTATGCAATTGGGTAAAACCCCCATAACTTGATTGTATTAATTTCTCATACTTAGCTAGAGATTTGGGCATGGGTGAGGAAGGAAACACCCACTCATAACCCTACNTTTCTCATACTTAGCTAGAGATTTGGGCATGGGTGAGGAAGGAAACACCCACTCATAACCCTACATACCTGGGAGGGATGATTTTACCACTTCTCTAATTTTCCAAGATGAGATTCCAATGGAAACCTTCAAAACTTGCTCTAAATCCTCTCTTCAAACTCTCAAGTTTGCATGCGTGAAAAGAAATAACTTAGAATAGGTTTTTCCCTCCTTAAACCCACTGAAACGATCCTTAAACAATGTAGTATAGGCCCCTAGAACTTAGGAATAACAGAAATACCATTACTAAAATTGCAGAAAAACTGCTCACTGGACCAAACAGATGACCCTACGGGTCGTTAGAGGATACCATGACCCGTGATATATGTTCGTGCTATGCACTGCCCAAGCCTTCTCTTGGAACCAGACCACGGATAGACAGGATGACTCGTCCTTAGGTTTAACGGGTCGTCTAATCGATCGTTGATTGCCTTCCTGAATCTTCTGAACTTCCCCACGACGAGTCTCACCACGACTCGTTGTTGGCTCCAATGGATCGTGGTATCCGTCCATCAAATCCACTAGAGATTTAGGATCCCTTACCACGACTCAAGACAACAGATTGTTGAATGTCACGACGGGTCGTTGGATGACCTGTTATATTCCCCAAATTCTAAGCCCATCATTTACCACGACAATAAATAATGATACATCGAGTCGTTACATCAATCGTTACTTCCACTACCACCCGAACACCTGAACCCACGTCTCCTAACAACGGCTCGTGGTTTGAAACCACGAGTTGTTACTCCACTCGTCTTGTGCTATTTTTTCTTAGTTTCTACAGATTTCAAATTTAACTCCCGGGTCTTATTCTTAGGCACCTTCGAGGTATTACATTACTTTACCTGAATAGATAAAACTTGTGAATGTATGAGTAGATGATGATTGTTAGTTACAAATAACACAAAATTTAAATAGCATAATATCAATATAAGACTCAATTAAAGAAAATAATATATTATCAATATTAGGTTAAACTAAAGAAGATAATCTAAGTTAAATTATTTTGAACATAAACAACTTGAGCTGGCATAATAATTATTATTGTATTTTTTTAGATCCACAACATAAAAAAAGACAGATTAACACGAAAAGTACAAGGTTAGAGATTGAATCAAAGGTGTTGATGAATTAAATATGCAATTTTAAATCTTTTTATAAAAGTGGAAGGATTTATAAATCAATTTTTTTTAAAAGTACAAGATTATTAAGACATTATATCAAAAAGAGCGAAAAAATTAATCAAAAAGGAAAAAAATTCGTGACTATGAAAAAGAAAAAAAAGGAAAGTTTTGCAAAAAATTCCTACCATCGAAAAGGAAAAAAAAGGTTTTCAAATAAAAAAGGTAAAAAACTTTCATAGAATAGTTATGCCACAAGTAAAAAATCTAATA
>JACEIK010001690.1:0-21190 GCA_018107945.1 Datura stramonium | reverse complement strand
AGTCCAGAAGGGAGAAATACTCACTTTAGGGATAGGAGTATATTGACACTAATTTGGAGCAATTCTACTTACCTTAGCTCGGTAGCACGGCGATTCGCCGACCGAATTTCACGAAACTAAATCCGTAGGAATGCTCCTCGCTGCTTAATACCTCACTACCCAAGATTAATTCGAGTTTGGACGGCATTTAGCGGCGTAAACGGAAGGACTTTTAAAGAATACCTTCGTCCTCCTACTTTTCTGCTCGTTTCTGGAAATTAAAAGTGGGGAGAATGAATTTTAAAACGAAGTGGGGGATTATATAGTTGGGACCTATAAGTCGCATTTGCCTTGCGACGCGCCGACTTGACGCTTGTCCGGTCCCTCCCCGGGCCTTTTTATAGCATGTATGGCATTCTAAAACTCTTAACCAACATGCGAATGGGCCATCTACATGTCAAGAATTTACGGGGTGTAACACGGTTAGATTCTTGTGTGTGTATTTACTTGTTAGTTTTGATTTAGATTTTGAGACTATTCAGGTTTAACTCTTATCCTTCCTATTAACTACTTATAGTTCATTCATCAATTTTATTCAGTCTTTACTACTGCCTTACATATTCGATACATATTGTACGGACGCCCATCCTTGGGGCGCTGCATTACTTGCATAGAGGTGCGGATAGACGTGGTTTAGGAACTTCCTAGCCGTTAGCTAGAGTTAGCAGTCTAGTCAGCTCCTTTTCTCTAGAGTTTATAGTTAGAAAGGTTTGTTCTTTTGTTGTACATCTTTTGGGTAGGTCAGGGCTCTGTCCCGACCATTATTCTACTCTTAGAGGCTTGCAGACTACAGTTTTTCAATTGTTGGTTGTTGTTGGTTGTGTGAGACCTATATGTGTTATATTTTGTGTGATGGCCATATGGGACCTAGTTTAGGTAGTTAGTTAGCGGCCTTTTCGGCTATAGTATTAATGTGAATGCCTGTCTTCTTTTTATTGTAACTAGGCAGCATGGTGGTCTTGTCGGCCCACATAGGATCCTTTTATTGCTTTGCTAGTTGGATTAGTTGTTTTCTTTTACAGGTGGCTATGTGGCCTTGTCGGCCCGAGACTGTATTTACAGCCGAGATATAGCTTTTTGTTTTCTTAATTTGAGTTGCTGGCATGCACCAGAGGCGCATAAGCCTAGCCAGGTCAACCCAGGTCCCAGTGTGGCATTAGGGTCCAGTCATGCCTCTCAAGGTGGGGCATGACAACAAATATTCCCGATGGATGTCGGGGTTGAATCCCCCAGAGACTAGTGAATGATTTGTTCAAGCGTTATTTTAGGAATTTTGAATTAACTCGCACCAATCAAGAGAAATAAAACAGTAATTTTTTTGGGGAAAAATGAAGTTAACAATATTGTGGACTCTAAACCAACTGGCCAATGTAGCAAAATAACTAAAATTGATAGACAATAATGAGTGAAGACTAAAGGTGTGGTGTACATGGGGTGCTCATCAAATAAGGATATGCTAGCTCATCAAATCATTGCAAATAAGTGTAAATAACTTTGGAGGAGATGACACCCTATGTTTTTCAACCTCATGGATTCTTTTTTCTCGAGTTCTTTTGAACCTCAAGACACAATTCAATTATCCCAATAGAGTTGGGTTAATATCCGCGCTATTTCTAGTCATCAACTACTAATTAGGATTATGAATATGGGTTTTGGTTATTTCTAGCCAATCCACATAATCACATCCATTCCTACCATAAAAAAAACCCTCATGGATGCCTTTTTCTCGAGTTCTTTTGAACCTCAAGACACAATTCAATTAGCCCAATAGAGTTTGGCTTAATACCTGAGCTATTTCTAGTCATCAACTACTAGTTAGAATTATGAATATGGGTTTTGGTTATTTCTATCCCAATCCACACAATCACATCCATTCTTACCATCAAATTCTCTCCCAATACTCTAATTCTACTCTTTCAAGCTAAAATCAAGTAAGAAAAGTAAACCCACATTTGCAACTATGGATCATCAATTATAAATTGGAGAGAACTCAACAGATTTACACTAATTAAATAATATTGAGATGAATCCAATAACCAATCTAATTAAGTGCCCATCATCACACACCTCTAGTTGATGATTTAGCTACTCATGATTAAGAAACTAAAGAGTATATTCATTAATAAACTCAATGATTTCATTACTAAGAGAAAGAAAAATCAAACTCAAAATATGTACGCAACAATGATTATACCTTACTAAGGAAGAAGATGAAAATAAGAAAAACTATATTCATCAATCTCCTCCAATGGGGTTCTCCTCTTCCAAAGCAAAAAGAATGTTCAGAACACTAAAAAGTTATGTATAGAGTACTTTCTTCTAGACTATATACAAAAATAGGGCAACCAATCTCCTCTTTTTTAGTGTTAGACACAATTGCCCCTGTTCAGGTGTTTTGTCACTTGTGGGAGGAATCGGCGGTTCGTCGGTTGCATTTCGCGAACCGCCGTCCGTCATCTTTCGCACTTTCAGTAATTTTGTAGGACCAATCAATGACACAATCGGTGGTTTGCCGACTACTTTACTCCTCGGTCCAGCAAGTTCAAGCGCCTATAGGCGATTTAACCAGCGAGTCGTCGGTTGATGACCGCGGCCGCTGGTTGCATTTGTTCCTTAAATCAGTGTTCATCTATGTTTGATCAGCGTTTTGCTGGTGTCCTCTGTTGGAGCACTGATTTTCACTTGATTTCATCCTTTTTACTCCACTTCTTGTTCTTTCTCTTCAACTCAGATACCTACACATAAAAAGGCAAAGAAGGCATAAAATTCATCTAAATGACCTTAAAACTAAACTAAAGCTCGTGCTCAAGAGCCTAATGAGTTGGTAAATTACCAACTTATCAAACCCCCAAACTTGAACTATTGCTTGTCCTCTAGTAATGAAATTCTTATCAGTTGAGAAACATGCCACTCCATAGAGTTTAGACATCAATGACCACTTAATCCAGGACAACCCAAAAAATGCTCACCAACTCACCGAAAAAGAGAAGCAAATTTTTCAAAAATAAAAATATATGGAAAAGTTCTAAGAGGCCACCACAATTCAAAGACATGATTCACAAATGCTTTCATTTTGCAAAACAAGGGCATAACTTATCCAATGAAATACACATAACATCTTAATTCATAATCACTGCACATTCAAAGTATTCCTTAGAGCTTGCACTACTCATGCCTCAATTACACCTTTACCTTAATGCAAGTGTGTCCTCAAAAGGAATGATTCCACTCACCAAAGAGAGAATCCCTTTTCTCTATCATGAATTAATGTACACACAAGGGATTATAGAAAAAGATGATCACACTCACTCTCCCAAAATAAAATCTTCATGCACACAACTCGACTCATAGGTTTGTCCTTTGTGTAATTCGCTACTAATGTAGAGTAACAACACTCAAAATCAATTAGGACTTGCGGGTCATGATGAAGGATAGGGCTAATAGTAAGACAATTATTTGGCTCTAGTGACTAGATCCTCCCTAATGCCTTTATGTGAACACTTTAACCTTTTCCATCTAACTTTTTATATCGCTCCACCTTATTCCTCCTTTTGAAACCATTTCCCCCCTTTTATTATCCAAAAACATTCCTTGTATCACCTTTGGCTATCACATTAAGCATTGTATAATAAAGAGGTAACACCATTTCACTTTTCTTTTATCTTTTGGTACCTTAAGGTTCCTCAACTCATCATTTCATTTCTTTTTTTCACAATTTGGTGCTACCTCAGATTTATGCTTCTTATATATCCCCCTTTCTTGAAAAACCCCCAAACTTAGGTTCTTTGCCTCTTACTCACTGATTTCCTTATCTATTTCTATGCCTTTGGGTCTTCAGCCCCCATTTTTTTCATTCGCTCACGACTAGCAATTAGGGAGGATGGGTGCCAAGAGGGGATCAAAAAGGGACATTGGCTTGTAATGCGGTTTCCAAAAATAAGTAGTTCAAACAGCTCAACATTGGCTAGCAATGAAAGAAATTTTCAGAGGTCATTTTGGGTAGAGTGACTAGTCAAATGAAAGCCTAAAATCATGTTCTAAGTGCAGCTACATTTAGGATTTCACCTTGAATCACACTTAGGGAAAGTTATAGGAAAGAAACTATGCATGAGATTCACAAAAGTCCTTACTGCACAAGGAATCACATCCAAAGAGTCCACAAAAGTCATTATCATCAAAAGATCTTGATTCAAGACATTAGAGCATGCGAATTCAGAAGCCAAACAAGGAATCTACAATGTATGACAAAAAAGTTCTACATTTCTCTTTTCAAATGCCCATTTTTCACATTTTCATGCCACATCTCAATATTTTTGGTGTTACCTCTCAAAACAGCTCCACAGAAGGCTCAAGAAAGACATGACATTTTCCCTTAAGAGAGTCGCGTTACAATCTATCATTGGAAAGTGCCAACCCGGTTCGACAACAAAAAGAAAGGAAAAGAAAAATACTCCTTGGGAAAGAATCGTGGTATGAATAAAACCCTTGGAGTTTGATTATTATTCTACTATTTGCACAGGCGAACAAAAGATTTTTAGGTCATAATGCAACATTTGACAATTCGAAGTAAGGACCCATTTTCAGCACTAAGATCCAATAATCATTCATTTCATGCATTCAAAATTCATTTAGTTCATTCATTCAAAATTTTATCAACACAACCAGCCCAATAAGGGCAATCATCAATTATTAATAATACTAAAAATAAGCCCGACGAAGGCTCACAACTCTTTATCAGATAAAAGCAAAAGACCAGAAAGGGCTACATCAAACCATCAACGAAATAAGACACAAATGACCCCCCTAGTAAAATACTCATCCCACCCCAACTTAAAGATTACATTGTCCCCAATGTAGGCATGCAAAATAAAGGGGGTGATAGACTCCTTGAGTGGGTCACTCCTCGTCATCCACATCATTATCTGCACCTGCCCCTGCCTCACCATCAAAGCCTTCATCACCTAGATCGTCAGCGTAATCTTCCAAGCCCTCAAGCAAATCATCTAAATGGCCTCGAACTGTAGAAGGGGCAGCCATTGCAGCGTCAAGAGCTGTACGACTTTTCCACTCCCTTACTTCAGTCCAGCGAGAGGTGACAGCCCCATCCACAACATCTACCTATTTGCATAATATGGTAAGATTTTCATACATAGACTTTATTTCCCTCTTCACCGATCGAGCGATGAGGGAAGGGAGGCTCCTAGCCAACTTTTGAAGCTGGTCATTTCCACCAGCTTGTAGAGACCACTTGATTGGGAGGATGATTGAGGGGGTGATGCTCCCTGCATAGGTATGTCACTGGAGATATGACCCAAAGCTTATGGGTGAGGCATATTCAAATCCGGGGCTTGTGGAGAATGCTCAGAACCATATGATAGAGAACCCTTTGGAAAATAAAAGGCCTACATCCGCTTCCGCTTGACCTTGGGCGCCTCAGCATCCCTTTTTCGATCTATTGTGATTACACCCGAAGCATGACTGGGGGTCTCATCTGGGAACAATAGCACTCCAGCTTGCAAGCATAATTAATAAATGAGCATGTCATATGGCATGGAGGTGCTGGCTTGCCTTGCTTTCCTCTTTATTTATAGGGCCACAATCTCCCTAAAGTTTATGGGGACCCTTGTTATGATGCAAACTATAAGGATAGCCTCTTCCAAGCTAACTCATTTCACGTTCTTGGAGGGTATGATGCAACCACAGATGAAGTCTAGCCACAACTTGGCTTCAAATTTTAGATCATGGCGAGAAATTTCGCCGCCTATAGTAGCCCAGAAAGGTGTGTCTACAACTATGATAGGAGCTATCCATGAGAATTAGTTCTCTTTATTAGCAATCCTGGCCATGTATTCTGAGCTAGTGTCAATCTTGTCCTCCCATTACAGATTATTGATGGCTGCTGGAGTAATGTCAACCTCCACCCCTCGCACCATAACTGAAGGTAGGTAGGGAAATTCATCGACTTTGCCTTTGTGGTTCATGATCTCCTGCCTAGCCTGGTAGAAAGCATAGAAATTCGACACCTAGCTCAAATAGTAATCTGGGAAAGGATTGACGAAAGTGTGCCATTGTCTGTTAGTGAACCGAGCTGTGATGTTGGAAAGGTCACCGCGCAGCCCCACCAAATCAAACCTCTTTTCAATGGTGATTGATCGTCCCTTGCAGATGGCGTAGTGTCTCTTCATGTAGGGCACACAAACCATGATAGCTTCCCGAGAGTTGGTGGGTGCTGCAAATTCCTTTTCCTTTCCTTTGCCCTTTGTGGATGAGGAGGCTGGGGCTTTACCTTTACTGAAATTCCTGGATGAAGTCATTTTCTACAAACACAATGTTAGTGGCATCCATAATGAATCTTTTTAAATATATTTTATCAAATGATAAAATAAAACCACTAACAACTAATCTAAAATTTAAATGAGAAACAAAAGGAGTAACACCCACCTCCCAATTCTGNAATGAATCTTTTTAAATATATTTTATCAAATGATAAAATAAAACCACTAACAACTAATCTAAAATTTAAATGAGAAACAAAAGGAGGAATTAGCAATAATGAACTGGCAGCACCGGCAAAATGCCGATGAACAACAAGAGGTTATCTACAGACTGATGAAGAACCACTGGTGATAGGTAGAGAACTGGGGTGGCAAGCTTCCCACCGGCGATATATCGGTGAATCTCCGGTCTCGATCCGCAAACCACCAATGTAACGCAGGGTCAGGGTAGTGGCCTGAAGCATATATTAGCCCGAACTGGTGTTTCAATGACGTTTCGACGGAACTGACCAGCGAATTGCCGATGGTCGTCGTGCCCAATGCTTCACTATGAAATCCAATATCAAAATTCTAAAACACTCATTCACATCATATCAAAGCATTACCTACACACATGAAAAGGGACAAAATGAGGATTTATCCTTAAGAATAGCATCACCCAATCTATCATTGGGAAAATTTGGTCTTTTTAATCCCTTGGGGTTACTCAGACTTCATCCCACTCAACTACACAAGAACAACCATTTCCCCCCACACCTATTTAAGCATCAAGCCTCTATTACCCCACTAATTTCACATTGTATCAATTAACTTCATTCAACAAGTATGGTCTCAATAATGAAAATGTTGGGGAGAAGGGAAGTAACGAGAAGGGAGATATATGTCATAACGACATCCATATGCAACAAGAGTACCATTAATGAGAAACTCAGGAAGTTAATAGTACATTACCACAATCACAAGAATGAGTGCAGAGAATATATGTGGAAGCTTGAGAGTGCTCAGCAATGGTGAAGTTTCAGAGCTTTGTTAGTAGAGTGGGAGAGTATGGTGAGAGTTAGGTAGAAGGGTGGGGGGATTTTATAGGTGAAAAGGTGTAACGGGTGTTGGTTGAGGACGAGGTGGATGGTTAGTGAAGCTTTAAATGTATAGGAAGTGGGAAAGAGAGAATTTTGGAATATGGAAAGGTGGGATGTTGGAAAAATAAAAAAGAGTGTGGGGAAGTGTTAAAAGGTGGAAAAAGGGAAGTCTAGGAGAATAAAAAGGGAATTTTTGCAGGTTAGGGTGGCTTGCAAAAAGATTCTGGGATGGGTAGGTCCATGGTTTGGTCAAGATTTCAAAAAAAAAACACGTACCTTCATCGGCATTACACTGGTGGTTGCCGATTGGAATCGGCGGTTCGTCTCCTTACCATCATAGATCTGGATTTATGCCCAGTTCACTGTCTTTTACTTGGCGATTGACCATCGGTTTGAAGATTGGATTCTGCATTCCGCTGGTGCATCGCCATTTGTGCACCCACTACTCAGGTGATCTGACTTTCACCGGCGTTCAAGCAGTGGTTCGCGATTATGTATCGGTGTTTCGCCGGTTCCTTCGCTGGTTTGACTATTTTGTTCCCAGGTTTCTACTTTCATGAGTAAGGGCGCGGTGGTTCCTTCAGCTTGATCGATGATTCACCGGTCTTAGCGCAGTGCCTGCCTTGTTTTGTGCTTCTTCTCCTTGCTTATCACCTACTTAGTCCTAAAAAGCCAAAAACAACAATGACATTAAAAACCTTCAAAAGAAGACACTTGGGTTGCCTCCCAAGAAGCACCTTAGTTAACGTCGTGGCACAATGTATTTCTCATTTAACATTCATTCTTCGAAGGATCATCCTCTGACTCAGTCTCCTCCATCTCAACCAGTACATACTCATTCTCCTCATGCAACAATCCAATTACTTTGCATTCATTGGGAGGTTCAGCGGATTGGCACACCTTGAAGGTAACTTCTTCACCTCCAACCCGGAACATGAGCTCACCTAGCTCCACATCTACCAAAGATCTACCCGTGGCGAGAGATGGTCTCCCTAAAATGATTGAAACTTCTACATCAATCTCACAATCAAGAACCACAAAATCAGTTGGTAGAATAAACTTATCTACCCTCACCAATACATCCTCTAAAACACCCACAGGTTTCTTGATAGAGCGATCAACCATTAACAATCTCATTGATGTAGGTTTGGTGTTCCCAAGCCTCAATTTATTGAATATTATGAGAGACATCAGATTTATACTTTTCCCAAGATCACAGAGGGCTTTATTGAACACATACAACCCAATAGTGCATAGAATTGTGAAGGCTCCCCGATCTTCCTGTTTTGGGCCAAGGTTGCTCATCATCATAACACTACAATGATGTGTGGTCTCTCCGATGACCACTTCTACAACCTTCTTCTTCTTCAGAAACTCTTTCATGAACTTTGCATATCTGGGCATTTGAAGTAAAACATCCACTAACGGTATATTTATGGACAATTTGCTGAACATATCGATAAACTTACTAAACTGATCATCCTTCTTTTTCTTAGTTAATCGCTGTTGATAAGGAGGTGGAACTCTTGTTTCTTGTTCTTTCTCACTTGAGGCCTTCATGCCTGCCTCTTCTTCATCAGCATTTGAGGGAACTTCATCAACATCTCCCTCACCTTCATCTTCAACATTATCACAACCATTTGGTGCTTTTGGCACCACCTCAGATTTTATTTCATCATTTATCTTAGGAGCAACAACTTCCTTGGGCTTAACACCTGCATCTCCAAGCATTTTTCCACTCCTCATGACAATGCCCATGCATTGACTCTCTTTCTTGGGGTTTGGCATTGTATCACTCGAAAGTGTTCCCTTAATTCGGGGGTTCATTTGAGAGGATAAGTGGTTCATTTGAGCTTCCAAATTCTTGATGGAAGCTGAGTGTGAACTCACGGTTTAGGCAAGGTTAGACGCCTCCCTTTTCAATTTCTTGACCCTGCTGTCGGTTGATTCCACTTTCTTGAGAACCCTTGCTAATATTTCTTCAATTTTTGATCTCCCTGCATTGCTCATACCTGGTTGAGCTTGGGCGTTCTCAGCTTTAGGAGGGGGAACATATGGATTCAAACTTTGATGATATCGGTCCCCCTCACAATTTTGCTCTCTATTGCCCCATCTCTCATTTCTATTGGGCCATCCCTGTGCGTCACGGTTTCTCCAACCTTGGTTCTCTTCTCGTGGGCGCCAAGGTCCTTGATTAGCCCCTTGATACCCGGGTCGAGATCCCCCCATTTGATTTGCCATGTATTGTCACTCCTCCTCGTATCTTGGAGGCGATGATTCTCCTTCAAAATGCATTGGACCTTGCATTCCTACAACATTCACAACTTTAGGCTCGACCCCCATCATATGTTTAGTCATTAACTCCAGTTGAGTTATCATTTTAGCAAAATTTTCATCTCTCTCTTCATCTCTTTTTCGCATTATAGCTGCTAACGCACTAGAACCAACATCATGTAATGATACATTAGTCTCCCTAGTATGCCATGCCCGATTCATCTTTATCATTTTATCCAAGAGGGCCTTAGCTAACCCATATGTCTAATCCATAATTGA
The DNA here is from genome assembly GCA_018107945.1 of Datura stramonium. Lineage (NCBI taxonomy): Eukaryota > Viridiplantae > Streptophyta > Magnoliopsida > Solanales > Solanaceae > Datura > Datura stramonium. Next base: position 11,244 of record JACEIK010001690.1, on the reverse strand, counting down.
TCCTCTAGATAAATTATTGGCAATGGATTCATTGATGGAGTCTAGGGCTCGGTAAAAGCTTTGAAGGAGCACTCTATTAGGGAGATCATGGTTAGGGAAAAGGGAAACCTTCTTCTTGAACCTTAGTTACGCTTCATGTAAAGGCTCCCCTGGCTCTTGCCTAAAGTTTGTAATGTCATCCCTCAGCTGCAACATTTTTGAAGGAGGGAAAAAATGATCCAAAAAAGCTTCAGTCAGTTCTTTCCACGAGGTGATACAACTTGGAGGGAGCTCCTCCAACCACATAGTCGCCTCTCCCGTTAGGAAGAATAGAAAGAGCCTTAACCTGATAGACTCTTGACTTATATTTGTTATGTTAAAGGGTTAGCAAATCTCCAATAAATTTCTCAAGTGGTAGTTTGCATCCTCACTCGGTTTACCCCTGATGATCCCTTTCATCTATAACAAGTGTAGCATTGTACTTGTAACATGAAACACTGCATTCCCTACTGTGGCTGGTAGGCAAATGGCTCCTGCAACTTCAGGCATAACCGGGTTATCCTCTTCATGCTCCATGTGACTTTCAACCGAACTATCCCCTGCTTGCGAATGTAGGCTCATATGAATTCACCCTAATAACCAATAGCAAGATCAATGTCAATAACTAAGATGCAAGACTAATTCAAATTAACAAACGACACAAGGATATCAAGCGCTAGTCCCTGGCAATGGCACCATTTTTGATAACGTCCAAACTACACTCCTCTTAACGAGAAAGAGTACAAGGTCGTTGCTCAAAAAAATATTTTCGAAGGATGTCGGGGTCGAATCCCATAGAGACTAGTAATGATTTGCGCAAACTTTGTTTTAGGAAATTTGAATTAACTCTCACCAATCAAGAGAAATAAAACAGTAAATTTTTGGGGAAAAATGAAGTTAACAATATTGTGGACTCTAAACCAGCTGGCGAATATAGCAAAATAACCAAAATTGATAGACAATAATAAGTGAAGACTAGAGGTGTGGTGTAGATGGGGTGCTCATCAAATTAGGATATTCTAGCTCAAAAATCATTGCAAATAAGTGTAAATAACTTTGGACGAGATGACACCCTATGTTTTTCAACCTCATGGATGCCTTTTTCTTGAGTCCTTTCGAACTTCAAGACACATTTCAATTAGCCCTATAGAGTTTGGGTTAATAGTTGAGTTATTTCTACTCATCAACTACTAATTAGGATTGTAAATATGGATTTTGGCTATTTCTAGCCCAACTGCACACAATCACATCTATTCCCACTATCGAATTCTCTCCCAATACTTGAATTCTGCTCTTTCAAGCTAAAATCAAGTAAGAAAAGTAAAACCACATTTTCAACTATGGATCATCAATTATTAATTGGAGAGAACTCAATAGATTTATACTAATTAAGTAATAGTAAGATGAATCTAGCAATACCCAATCTAATTAAGCACCCATCATCATACACCTCTAGTTGATGATTTAGCTACTCATGATTAAGAAACTAAAGAGTATATTTATTAATAACTCAATGATTACATTACTAAGAGCAAGCAAAATCAAACTCAAAATATGTCTGAAAACAATGGTTATACCTTGCTAAGGAAAAAGATGAAAATAACAAAAGCAATATTCAACAATCTTCTCCAATGGGGTTCTCCTCTCCCCAAGCAAAAGAAATGTTCAAAAAGTTAAAAAGTTATGTACATAGTGATGTTCTGTGATTTTATGACACTTTTGACGCTTAAAACCAAGAAATTATGCATATTCCAGGTATGTTTATGAGGTATAAAGGCTGCCAGGCACTTCACGAGTTGTTGGCACTCAACACGACTCGTTGCTGAGTTCGTGGGCAAATATTGAGTTTTTAAGATGCAGGACCAGTGTACTTAATGGGTGGAAGGAACAGCTCGTTACACCTGGTAACGAGTCGTGAAGCCAGTCATGAAGACTGGGAGATGAATTATTGAAGAAGTAACCAGTAAGTTAACGGACGACATCACAAGTCGTTGTCTAACCAAACGACTCGTTAGGATATCATTGGAGCCACTTGTAGGGTGCACTGGAAGATCGAGGAGGCTGGACCACGAGAGGCTTAACGACTCGTGCTCAAACACAACAAATATTTAGGTGGTCCGTTGCCACGACTGGTCTTGATGTTGAGAATGAATGTTTTTAACAAAGAACGACTCGTCAAAGGTCCTAACGAATCGTTACCTAGCCTGTGACCATTGAAGACCTGATTTCCAGTTTTAATTAGGAAAAGGTTTCTTAGGAACTATAAATACATTGTTTAGGTTTATTTTCGACGTACAATTTATTATTACTACTTTTCACATAGATTTTGGTGTTGTACTATTATTCTTGGTTCAATAAAAAAGGTTTAAATTTTTTTTCTTTAATTCGAGGATCAAAAGCAACATTGGAACTTATTCATCAAGTTTGGAGTTTTATTGAATTTACTTGGTTTTCTTTTACGATAATTTGTAAGTTACAAATTATGATTTATTCAATATTTTGTGATTGTGATTATTCAAACATGAGTAACTAAACCCATAACTAGGATTGTGGGAACCAAGATGAATTAATACACACAGGTGAAACACTTAGTGATTCTTGAACGGGGTTTAATGCATGTATTGTTTTTTCCTTCGTTTTAATTGATTCTTGATGGTTGTGAATGTTAGGAATTGCCTTATTCTTACTTACTGGACCAAGGAGGTAGTGAATGGGAAAAATGGATTAACAACGGAGATTTGAGGCTATCAGCCCTCATCTAATAGATTAAACTTGTCCGAGGATAGCTAATCCGATATTAAGGGTAAGGGTTAATTAAGCATACACCCGTATACAGGCCAAGTTGCATGGTGATAATCATCTAGATAGGGTACCAAACATTTAGGTGAACCTAACTTACCGATATTGTATGTAAAACACCAGAATAGATCATTAGTGTAAAAACCTTGTGGTTATGAAGTCTTGGGGAACACAATCCTAGCCAAGTTGTTAATTGAATACAAACCGAATTTGATCTAAGCATTTAGTAGTTTTTACTCTTATTTAGTAGTTTATTTTTTCCTCCTTAGGAAATAAGTAACCCGATAGTAATATCTATTCGCATTAACTCAAGTTCTTTTCATATTCCCTATGGGATCGACTTCAACCTTCGTTGGGTTCTATATTTGACATCGACCGCTTTATGTCTCAATTGCAAGGTGTAATTTGGGCGACATCACATAGTACTTTCTTATAGCCTATATACAAAAATAGGGCACCTAATCTCCTCTTTTTCAATGTTAGATGCAATTGCCCCTATTCAGGCATTTTGTCACTTGCGGGGGGAACTGGCGGTTCGCCGGTTGCATTTCGCGAACCGCTGTCCGTTATCTTCTACACTTCCAGTGATTTTCCAATACCATTCGGTGACACCTTTGGAGATTCACCGACCTTTATCCGCGATCCGCCGATTACTTTACTCCTCGGTCCAGCAAGTTCAAGTGCCTGTAGGCGATTTAACCGGCGAGTCGCCGGTTGCATTTGCTCCTCAAATCAGCGGTCATCTACATTTGACCGGTGTTTTGCTGGTGTCCTCCGGCAGAACACCAATTTTCACTCCATTTCTTCCTTTCTACTTCACTTCTTGCTCTTTCTCTTCAACTCAGATACCTACACATAAAAAGGCAAAAAAGGTCATTAAATTCATCTAAATGACTTGAAAACTAAGCTAAAGCTCATGCTCAAGAGTCTAATGAGTTGGTAAATTACCAACTCATCACATAAATCTCCCAAAGATCTAGTCTAGACAGGTACAAGCGCTTTACTTCAAATTCTAACAATAGAAAAATGACATAGCTTCGCCTGCGGAGACATGCAGAAGCTGATGCTGAGTATCGCCACGTCAACCATGAAATTGTAAATCACCTGCCATAACCTTCATCCAAAAAGGTACAACAAGATAGTATCAGTATACCATACTTACCGGTAGACATCATCGACTGACTAAGATTAGTGCACACAACAGTATATAATCAATATACAATCGATTGACCTTTTAGTTAGGTAGGCAACTATACGTCTATACACTTACCAAAATTATTCAAATCCATTTTACATTTATAAATACTTTTAAATTCAACAATCAATTCATCAATTCCCTCACATTTCTCTACTGGTTCCATTGTCTTGTTGCAGCGGTTACTTGACCACTATCGCGATCTCGTAACAACGGGATCTTTCGCGCTGCAACGGTAACCTACTTAGGCTGTAGCTCGATATCACTAATACTTCTCTATTTTAACACCCTTTCTATGACTATGATCCCCTTACCCGTTACATGTTTCAATTTCCATTAACTAAGTCCGTTTCAGTTACTTACTCAACAAATTCTTATTGACGCCGATTATCTTTTAATTAGCCATGGTTAATCATCAATAACCCATAATATCATATTGCAATTTTTAACTCTATATCTTATTAAAGAAATCATTTCTACAGTTAGGACCAATCCACCACGAAGCAATATCAACATGAATATCTATTACAAGGAATCAATAACAACCTTAACTTAGCTAGATCAATTTTGACTCAGCTAAATTAGGAAATTAACTATGGAGTATGTGTAACTATATTAATATACATTCATCAATAACCATCAAGAAACACAAATAATTTATCAACTGTAAAACAATAAATCAATCAATGGAATAATGTCCACACCAGGGATGCATATACATATGTACGTCCACACCTCCTTAGTCTCACTCTGTACACATCTGCACCTCATTGGTATCATCTGGTATCATACTTGTATTGTATCAATATATCTTATATCACATCTGTATCTCTCATATCAGTATATCACGTATTGCATCTGTATATATGTACGTCTATCACATATTTGTATATCTGTACACACATGACCGAGGGCCTCATTTATGCCTTTCCAGTCATGACCTACAGGGGACTCTAGATATCCATGTACTGTACCAGTGTGGTACCTGCTCCCACTCATCAGCTCGTCTAGATGCTCACCTCGGACACGAGCCACTCACATCACAATCGCTCGCCCAAATACACACCTCGGGCATGAACCACTCTCATCCAAATATTGATTCACGTACTCAATCAAACTCAATCGCTCGTCCGGATGCTCCCCTCAGACATGAGCCTCTCATCTCAGAATAAGAATATGTTACCCATCATTCATCAATATTTTTCATCGCGCTCCTAATCAATCATCATATAGGATAGATTAAAGTACATATTGATTATCACAATTACACTTGCAGTTCAGGAATAGTATTCACCATTTAATCAATTTAGAATTCATTCAAACAACATGGTTAAATAACCATTATTTTTATCACAATCATTATTCGAAGACCATCTAAATATATTAGTCAAATTATCGATACCCCCAATATTAGTCACAGTCCCATTCCTCACGATTTCAAATTACAGTTAAGTAAAAGTGTGGGAAATTAGATATACATCCATAAAGACACAAGGGTATTAATATGCTTACATTCATACTAATGTATTCCCACATCATAGTCTGCTTTTCGTTATTTCATGGTTCAACCTCAAATTTCGCTATTCCGGTACAATATTCATTATGATATCTCATCTACCAAGTCACCCCTATTTTAGGATACAACTACTCATAGTAAATTCTCTATATCTATCATAGTTATTAACTCATTAAAAATTTCATGGCCACATGATATTCAAGTTGTTCCCATTTCATACTTAACTCGAAATTCAATATTAAAATTCCATATAAGTACCATTTTCTGTCCTAAAATAATCAGTATTATACAATTAGGAATACCGCACCCAGATATACTGTTAAGAATATACCATCTGGATATACTATTTAGAGCCTACTATCAACCACCTATCATCAAGGCACTATCCGTACTTGGTAATTACAACATAGTATTCATGACTCTTTCTTTTCTTGTTCTTTGGATTTTTTCCTCCTCCTTAGCAGTTATTTCAGTATGGTTCTATACCAGTCGTTCTCACCGTTATATTTCTTTGTTTTACTCATCAATAGCATATCAATCACACATACATATACGAGTTATTAATCGAAGTCTAACATGAAGGTAAGTAGTAACCTACTTGGATGCCAAACTGCTGCCAAGAAAGCGATGGAGTTTCGTTCTTGCACTGAGTCTAACATTTTTGAAGAAATTCATTGGGGAGGATGGTGGAATCTTGCCCACTTGTAGCCACCCTTTTTTTTCCTTGCTAAAATAACAAAAATTTTGTTTCTAGAGCGTTTTTAATGGCTAATCCTTCTTAAATTAGGATTTGGGTCTTAAAAGTGGGAAAAATATGGAGTTCTGGTCTACATCTTCCACTGTGGGGAACTTGTTCCATTGCAGTGATCCCGCCATTGTGACGAGGTGCCCACTGTAGCAGTCTTGTCGCCTGTGCCGTCAAAATTATTAACTCAATCCTTTTTAAATCATTAAGCAAATAGTTCTTTTTATTCCAAGAAATAAAATTAGACCCTAAAAAATTTTAAATTTCTAGTCGACATCATTAAGGCTTTCTAACAACCGGATGGATCATTACATTAGATATTAATTAAACAACTGTTCGTCCCTGAATGGCTTCAGAGGACATGCCAAGTTTTTCTATTCGCACCGTAATTAAAATCTGTGCGATCATAATTATAGTGACTCTCATCCTACCACAAACTTATCGTTAATAATTCTAAATTAAATCGGTCCGGCTTCTCGGGGCCTTAGGAATGTAATAAGCGTATCAGTCAAAAGTTACACATGAATTTAGCTATCCTATCTCTGGATTCCGAATATGCTCAAATATTCCTTACTGTGTTTACCAAATCACCCCATTCCTCCCGTATTATTTGTTTTGTAAACCACATACCCCTTTCACTACTCAAGCAAAATTTTAAGTTAGTACAGTCGCATATAAGGTCTGTCTAATCAAGTACTCGAGATATTTTATGAACCTCGTAAAATATTAGAAAGCACGAACACACACTGGGTAATAGGACCACAGAATGAGTCGGGAGTTAAAATGGAGGAAACTGGAAAATATGCACTAGGTCACAGAAAGAGTCATTTCATGACCCGTGGGAGGTGACCACGAGTCGTTAAGTGACTCATGGTGAGGACTGGGAACTTAGTTGAAAATTTTGGAAAAAGGGGTGACCACAGTTGTGACCACGAGTCGTGGTCAACACAAAAATTTATGGGGTGCCTCATAGCCAGGGTTTAATCAAGAGTTATAAAAGGTCGGTAGTGTACCCAATTGGTCCTTACCATAACTCATTTGGGACACCACGAGACGTGGTGTCGATCGTGGGAACTCCAAGGAAGCGTGGGGCAGTGTAGTCAATGAGAGACGACCACGACTTGGTTACTAATCATGACTCGTTTAGTCCCTCGCGGTGACCAACAGGGGAGTTCTGGCAGTGTACCTCACGAGTGTGACCACGACTCGTTAGGTAACCCATGGGGACTGACGATCAGTTTTATGCTGCAAGTTTTTATAGGGTATTTCAGTAATTTCCTACCCTCCTAGACTCTAAACTATGCCATTTTAAGCATATTTTCATATTTATTAGAGGGGTTAAACGGTTTGTTTCCTCATTCTCCCCATTCAGACTCTCAAAAAACAACGTAAGATTTTCTCTTAGAGCATTTCAGAGCAAGAACTAGGGCAGATCTTTTCTCCTTGATTTCTCAAGGAAATTCTTCGAGCTTCTTTGCCAAGTATGTGGGAATTCAACAGGGGAATAATCCTTCCCTTGTGTCCCCAAATTTCCTCCCTACTTTTCTCTATCAGTTCTACCCCTGGAATTATTGAATGTTAAGAAATTTTAGTCATACTTTGTCTAATCCATGTGGAATGTTACTTCATGTTAATTATAGATATTTCCACTACTTTTTGTGACTAAAATGGTGTTTATTCTTGTGAAATGAAATTTAGCCCTATTTCTTGAACTAGAAAATCTTGAAATTTGCAATAGTGTTTGAATATCGAAATTTTGCTTAATTTTATTAGTGTTGGGGACTTCCATGTTGTTAGTAGCATTGAAACTAAATTAGATTATTGTCACTTTAGTTTTAGCCAAAATGTTAGAATTCTCAGTGTCAATCAGAATTGTCAACTGATCAATTTGACTGCAGAAATTCTCGAGGTGTCTGTAGTACCTCCCAGTTATCAGAATCAAATTCAGAACTCATTTTTTAGTGGTCCACTAGGCATTCATGAAACTTTATACTAGTAGTTCTGACTAGCCTTAGGACCCCAGCTTTAGATTACAGTTAGTTCTTTAGACGGTTACGATGCTTCCAGATAAGCAGCTCTGACCAGTCTTAGAACCCAGTTCCAGAATCTAGTCTGATAAGACTCTCAGGATGCTTTCAGATATGTATCCCTGACTAGTCTTTGGACCCAGTTTCAAGCTATCATCTTAGTAATCAGTCTAGGACTATCCAGTGGGAGTAGGACTTAGCATTGAGTGGACCGGGGTTCCAGTGCACCCAGGTTCCCAGAACTATGTTGCCAACGTAGGTTTTAGTTTTGTTGGCCTGATGGCCCTAGACTATTGTGATCACCCATTTCATGCCTTTATACCCTGGCAAGGTATATTGGGTCCTGCCGATGGAGTGTATACATCAGACTCCATGTTTAGCTCACGTGGTTATATGTCGGTTATAGACTCTCCCACTAGTCAACTCAGTTCAGTTTCAGATCAGTTCAGTTCAGTATCCTAGAAATAGAGCATGTCTTTGACCATCAGACAGAGTCTATTAGACCATCTCAGTTATTTCATAAATTCGGTTCAGTAGCTTTAGTTGGTCATCACATGTCTTTTCAGTTTAGCACTTTTATTCCATTGTGTTATGTTTTCTCCCGCTTACTCAGTACATTCAAAGTACTGACGCATACTTTTATGCTGTATCATTTTATGATACAGCTGCAGGATCTCAGTCTGAGCCTCAATTGCCGATCTCTCTTCGAAGACTTCAGTTGTTCTAGTTGGTGAGTCCTTATTCTTTGAGGACGGAGATTATTTAATTCAGTTATATTTTCTTTGGAGTTATTTAGATTTGGAGTTAGTTGGGGGCTTGTCCCAACAACTCATCAATTGTAGTGGCTTTCAAACACGGATTTGGTTTTTTTCAGACTTGTAGCTTTGCTCAAATATTTTCAAATATTATAAACCAGCTTTATTCTCTCAAATGTTTATATTTTTGCTTTAAACTTCCGTTGTATATATTTATATGTTACTCAAAATAACAGTATATGATAGACCAAGGGTTGACTTGGGGTTACTTGTGACTTCAAGTACCATGTCCGGTCCAAGGTGTAAACTCGGGGCGTGACACCACTGTAGCGAGTCCCTCGCCACTATTGTGGGCTTGCTGTAGCATGCAGTGGGACAATGATCAATTTAAAAAATACAAAAGGCTGATTTTTGGTTCATTCTTGACATTCTGACCTTTAACTTTTTCAAATCCTCTTTTAACACTTGCTATCCTACTTGATTTTCTCTGGTAATCATCGAGTCTCCCAACTTTATTACTTTATTTACTCTTGAATATAGTGTTTTCATGCCCATATGCATGATTTTGGGGTTGGTTTGGGGGTTGTGAGGATAGGTTCTCTTTTTACCCTTATGGGGGTTAGATTTTGAAGCATGCTTAGTATTTACATTGCTAAGTATTTCATATTGTTCTCTAAATGTTATTGGCTACCTTTATGGGATTTTTGAATTAAAAATGGTGGGGTGGTGGTTTGAACTTTCTCAAGTCCTTAAGGCTTAAAGTAATCCTTAAGGCTTAAAGTAAGTGTCTATTGGGTTGAATAACTAGTTGTGGGACTTGAGGATATCCTTCCCTTGCCCGATCTGCACTTGTTTCATGGAAAATCGTGGTTAAAATTTTAGTCTGTCATTATTGGGGTCAGAGGTCTCCTAGGGAGGGTGAGTTCCACGACGGATCCTTTACCACTGCAGCGGATCCGTCATAGCGGATCCATGATGTAGAGGACTTGTTGTAGAAGATCCCCTCCCACTGCAGCAGTCACTCCTTAGGCAGAAAACCACCCTGCCCTTATTTCCCTTTTTCCTTTTCATTGAATATTCATCTAACACATTTTATTTTCCATAGGTTGCTCCAATAACCATGTCTAATAGAAGAAGCATTTTTGTCTACATAAGATTCGTGAACGACCAGTGCCAATTCTGGCACAAGAAGCAAGCGACCAAAGGTTTGTTGCAGGAGTAGGGTTTTATTATGCAAGATGCGGCGGAGAAGGCACCATATTTTTATGCTAGGCTCCAGGAGATGGGATAGGGACCCCCGTGCAAGGTCAATGATAACCGGGTGAGGAAGTTCTATGCTAATCTCCCCAACATGAACCGGTCCCCTTTGGACCCGATAGCTTATATCCGAAGAGTGCAAATCAGTATCAGTGTTGCTTTCATCAATGCTGCATCGAGTCTGCCAAACTCTTTTGAGGACGATCTGAAGGCCATGGATGTGGAGAACAACGAGCGGTGGCTCGTGGTCACGCTGGTATTGGAGGAGAAGAGTGCCTCATCTCACTAGGGTATTATGCACACAAGCATCAGAGGCACCCATTTACTACCGAGGCATGGAAGTGGCTGAACTTGGTATCCCAACGGATATGTCCATCCACCAATGTCACCGATGTGACCTACCCTTGGGAATCGGTGGTAGCATGTATCTTGGACCAGGTGTCGGTCAATATGGAAGCGCAGGTGGTGGAGGAGTGGAGGTACTTTACTACAAAGAGCGGAACTGGCCTGCCCTTGCCCTCTCTCATCACCCTGCTTTGTCACCGGTCTAGGGTGCACAGGGAGTCGATGCATTTCATGATGGCGTATGACGCGATCTTTGACCTCTTGAGGGAAGGGAGAGGCAGAAAGAAGAGGAGGGCGGACTCCGATGATAAGGGCTGAAGGGCCAGTAAGGCCGGCCTTTCCAAGCCCGTTGGCCCATTCAAATGGATAAAAAATGGAGTGTCTATTATAAGAGAGCTGCTGGAAGGTTGCCTAGACCTCCCCAGGTGATAGGCCATCTGTTCGGCTATCTGGATGACTACACGCAAGTGCACGTGGTCGAACAAGCAGTAAGTGGCTCAAGTAAGCCAAGTATCGATCCCACAGGGACTGGACTACGGGGCAAAATCTACTCAAGTGTCAATTTACTATAACTCTAAAAATGCAGA
>JACEIK010001689.1:134089-226311 GCA_018107945.1 Datura stramonium | reverse complement strand
CTAGTATTCAGCTATTTCTCCCAACTGTATTCATATTCACGAAAGAATAGAATTAATTCTATTATTATTTTGGAAATAAACCATATTATGGCTATACCTATTTCCTATTCTTCGACTTATCAAAGAACGGCCAAAAACTCGCTATTTCTCAGGGGTCTAGAAGGGAGAAATACTCACTTTAATGCTGGGAGTATATTAACACTAGTTTGGAGAAATTCCACTTACTTTAGCTCGGCGTGACGACGACTCGCTGGCTGAATTTCGCGAAACTAACTCCCCAGGAATGCTCCCAGCAGCTTTATACTTCGCTACCCGAAGTTAATTCGAGTTTGGACTGCGTTTGACGGTGTAAAACGGAAGGAAATTTAATCAAACCCTTCGTTCCCCTCTGTTTATGTTCTTATACTGAAAATTATATGACGGGAAAATGATTTAAAACAAAGTGGGAGCCTTATATACTTGGGTCCCTTATGGCGCATTTGTCGAAAGCGATTTATAAGTCGCATTTGTCGAATGCGATTTATAAGTCGCATTTGCCTTGCGACGCTCCAACTTGGCGCTTGTCCGGTCTCTCCCCGGGCCCTTTTCTCGCACATATGAAATTCTAAAACTCTTAACCAACATGCGAATATGTCAACTAAGTGTCAAGAACTTACGGGGTGTAACAAGTATTTATGCTATGATAAAAACAAAGTAAGAATATTATTTTCAGTAATTTACTACGAGTCATCAGTATGAGTCATACCTAGGTGATATGATTCATACTAAGACTCATAGTACTATTTGGCACTGTCACGACTCGATTGTACGACTTGTACCATATTGGTATGATTCGTACTGATAGTTGTAGGAGAAATTCCAAACATTCATGAATTTCAGTATTTTTGTACGACTCATTCTACGAATCTTAATTGGATTCCACAAGTCATACTAAGGGTCGTACTATTACTTTTGAACTTTACCCTCTCTTATTCGTGGTACGATCACCAGGTATGAATCATAGTGAGATTCCACGGGTCATATGAGGGTCTGTACCCTGAGTTTCCAGTTAAATGACTTGGGACATTTCTAACGAACCATCCCATGAGTTGTAGTATGAAACCACGAATTGTAGGAAGACTTGTGAAGCCTGTCCTTACTTTTATCATGCTCAGTTCGTGAAAGTAATCACATTTTTGAGATGGGTACTCAGAATTCCCCACTCCATTGACTCACAATACACTATTTTTAACTACCCGCTCAATCCTCATCATGCATTTTACCCATTAACTCACACCTTGAACATTTATTCAAGTTCTTGGGAATTTTTAAATCCTAAACCCATCAGTAGCATTTGTGTATAGCCTTTGATTACATTCCTCCTCCTCATGTTCATAAATGGAGGAATCACAGTAAAAATTTGGCTACAATGGAAGCAAGAAATTTACATTGAAAGTTTATCACTTACTTGCTACGATCAAATTCTTTGAATAATTCTTGTTTCCTTCGGGTTAGGGCTAGCAGTTCGTCTAACTTGTGCAATTTAATCGCACAAATTCGAGCTCACAAATGGGATATTGCATGAGTTATGGATGATTGAGGATTGAGGGGAGATGATCGTGGGTTGTGTTTGTGAGTGCGTGGGAAATTTAGGTCCGAATATTTAATTTTAAATAGGTTTGGGACGAATTAAAACAATCCGGTTCAAGTCGGGTCACATGAGTTTTTTCATTTAAAATGCCCGTCAAGACTCGTACCATGAGTCATAGGTCATACCTATGACTCGTCCCTTGGACTCATAGCAGAAGACGGAGGAAACTTACCTGGGGACTTACGAGTACATGGTACGATTCGTACCATGAAGGTACATTTCATACTATGACTCGTAAATCAAAATTTCTACACTTTCATACTTAGAATAGTTCATCATTACAATGGGTACTATGACTTGTACCATGGAGGTACGGTTCATAATAACCAACTGTAATATGAACTCATGCACTAGACCAAGTCTCTATTCCTCACCATGGGCAGTGCTACGAGCCGTACAATCATCATACCGTCCTTATGAGGCTCGTAGCACAGTCTTGTGCTGCAATTTTTCTCCCATCAAATTTTGTTTCACCTGCACACAGAACACACATAAGTCAAGATATTTGGTATGCCTCCAAAGAAATGCCTAATTTAACATCGCGACACGACGCAGGTGGTTTGGTTACTCAGACTTCACCAAATCGCCTTATGGGTTGCCTCCCAAGAAGCTCCTGATTTAGTATCACAGCACGACACAAGTCTCTTGACTTCTCAGACTTCGTCAAGAAACTCGGACTCATCCTCGATTGCTGGCACCACCATAAACTCATTGGGTTGTTTCATTGACCAACAAACATTAAAGGTCCCTCCTCCTTGTTCAGTCTGAATTTCAACTGGCCAACCTCAACATCCACCAAAGCTCTCCCAGTAGCAAGGAATGGTCGACCAAAAATGATGGGGACCTCAAAATCAACCTCGCAATATAAGATTACGAAGTCAGGTGGGAATATAAATCGATCCACTTTAACTAGCACTTCAAATAGGATCCCTACTGACTTTTAACTGTGTAGTCCGCCATCAACTCCCAAGCCAAGATGTTTGAATAATATAACACCTAAGCCACAAAGTGCCTTCGCGAACTCAAAATCACCAATTTTTCTTAGAATGGTGAAGGCACCTGGATCCTCCTTCTTCTAGGCAAGGACCTGTGAGGTTATGGAACTACAAATGATGCAAGTTACCAGCTGGATCATATCTCACGGACATCTTCTTAGTCACAAGATCCTTCATGAACTTAGCATATCCGGGCATTTTCTCCAATGCCTCAACCAATGGGATGTTCACAAACAACTGTTTCAGCATTGACAAGAATTTCTGGAACGTCCCATTTTCCACCTTTTTCTTCATCCTTCAAGGGAATGGTGGTGGTGATCGAGGGATAGGTCTGTAAATCTGAGTTTCCCCTTTTTCTTTCCCTTTATCAGTCTTAGACCCCTTTGCAATACCTAGAGCCTCAGTCAACTCAGCCTCACTTGTAGCTTCTTGTTCAGCAATCTCTTCTTCCTCATTCAGCTCAATCTCCTTATGTCTCTCCATCTCAACTACAACCGATAGGGGAGGGTCAATTGTGGTCTTTCCACTTAGTCATCACCACCATACAGTGACTATTATTTTTTGGATTTTGGATGGTGTTGCTAGGTAGTGTTCCCTTCTACCTCTGATTTAGGGATGCAGACATTTGCCCAAGCTGCTGCTCAATCTGCTTAATTGTTGTAGCTGGGATTCAACCTTTTAGCCCATGCTAGATATATCACCCCTAATATCCTTCAGCTGCTCTTCAGTTGATTTGGACCTTTTTAGCAGCTCAGACATCATGCTCTCTAACTTCAAGGGTCCAGCATCACCGTTACAAGCCCTGGGAGGAACATAAACACCAATGTGGTCATTGAGATAGCCATCATTGTTTCTCCATTCAGCTTCCGCTCACGACCACTGCTCCTATCCCTGTATCCATTCCTATTGTTGTTGTCTCTGTATTGGGTCTGACCTTGATTTCCGAAGCCTTGGTGCCAAGTGTCCTATCTGGACCTTTTGGTGTTAGTCCGAAAACCCGCCACCTGGTTATCCAAGAAGTTTGCCTCCTCCCCAAAATCTGTTTGCTCAAACCTCTACTCCTGACCCTGAGCTCCAACTGCATTCACCTTCTAAGCTCCAGAGCTCATAATATGCTTTGTGAGCAGGTCTAGAGATGTCCTCATATGAGCCAACTCCTGATCACGTTCCTCCTTCTTTCTGCAATGGTCCACAGTCATCCCTATGGCATAGGTACCTGCAACTGTCTCAGCTTCCCAAGTGTGCCAGGCACTGTTTGTCTTGGTCACTCGGTCAAGTATGACAGTTGCTTGCTCCCACAAGTGACTCATCAACATTTTTCCTGCCACCGTATCTGCTATTTATTCTACAAGTGACTCATCAACATTTTTCCTGCCACCGTATCTGCTATAGCCTTATGTCGTTGTTCAGAGACCTTTAAAAATTTCAACAAACTGCTATCGGGAATTCCCATGATCTGGGCACTTAGTCATTGCTTCTTAAATCCCAGTAAAGTCTCATACAGTGCCTCAGTCTTCAATTACTGGAAATTATAGATCCTTAATCTTTTAGATGCAGCATACTGTAGTTAGAGGGTGGCAAGAACCTTTCTAAGAAGGCTTGGCTTAAGATCCCTCTAGTTAGTTATGGAGTCGTTGGGCAACCTTGATAACCTTCCATGAGGCCTGGCACAGCCTCGTACCTTGCTCCTACAACTCGTGGTTTCCTCTCATACCATGAGATCTGCCATTCAACTTTTTTGAATTTTACCATGGAACCTGGTACGTCAGGTAGTCATCACGCACCTTTCGTGGCTTCCATCCATACCAGGAGACTAATCCAAGCGCATTTCTCTGATAATTTCTACGACTCATAATTCAGCTCGTACCAGGATAGTATGGCTCGTACCAAGAGCTGTGGCTTGGCCAGCAACATTTACATAATTTGGGGATGATGTCATGACTTACAGTATGGCTCGTAGCACCATGGTACGACTCGTATTGAAGTCTATACTTGGCCTAATTCCCAATTCTTTTCTTTCTTTCTACATCTTTCAACTCCACACTTTTTCCTTTTGAAAACAAAGCAAAAATACATCAGCATCCGTATAAAGACACCCAAGATCATGCATATTTATTCAGTTCTAAGTGTCGAAAGTGATGGAAACCCACAACACATTAGTCACTTGACGAGTCACACAATGACTCATTTTGTGAGCTGGTATATGTTTTTTTTGTTTTCTCCATTTCAGTCCTCGGTCTACACCTTAGGGACTTTGGGTGTTGGCACCCTCCTCTTCCCCATTGTTGTCTTCTCTAAGCTTGGTAAAGTGAGATTCTCCAACCTGCTACATTTTTCTCTCTACTCTAGTACTTTTCATAGAAAGCATGAAAGCTCCATCCCTTCTTCTTCCCCAAATAAATCCATGTCCACCATTTTTGGAAAAAGTTATGAACTAGAAGAAAATGGGTCACCCGACCTAACCTAGGTTGGGGCGAAAACCCAAAATCCAAACGTTGCGTGGACTTGAACCATGTACTTGTCAAGAAAGCAGTGTATTGCTGCTTTCAAATTGAAGCATATTTGTGACTTTAAGCTGTGGTTACGTGGGTATGTGTAGAAGTCATGGTGATTTTCAAGTGAATTATTAAATTATAGTATTCTTGTTATTGAAAATTCTTCGTGTGATTGGTGGGAATATGAAATGCACAAAGAATTCATTGTTTAGAAAATTAGAAAAATGTGTTGTAATGGTAGAAAATTCTCAACATATGAATGTCTTGAATTGGTGAATTTGTTGGAAGTGGAGGCTTGAAGCACTCCCCCTATTGCATTGAAACAAAAAAAAAAAATTTATGGAGGGATGATGAAACTGGAAAAAAATTATAATAGTGGTAGATAAGTTCACAACTTGTGCAAGGAAAGATTGTTTCAAAAGAAATAAAAACTTGAATATAGTGAGTTTGTGATGTTTGAAATAATAATGGGGGAAGTCTAAGTACCCATATGAAAAACTTTCACCATCATGCTAGCAATTAAGTGGAGTCATTTTGCATCCCTAACACTTAATCAGCTCGCAATGCACCATGACCTGTCGTTTGTGCATGTTGTTGCGAATGGTTGGCAAGCACATGGCCTCGCGTGCTGATAAAGGAAAAGAGGTGGCGAGCAAGGGCCTTTAAAAGATTGTGAAAGAAGTAGCAGCCAGCTCTTCTGTCCCAAGAACAATTTAACTAGGAGATTTAGCGTGCAAGTTGAGGAGGAACATGGCCTCAAATGGTTCAACACACAAAGGAGGCTAAATATTATCCTGATAATTGATTGATTAAGGTCGGCTACGCTTATTCCCAGCTATTCGCTGTTACAGTCTATGGTATGGGGATGGGTTTTGTATTTTCGAGCCAGGCGAGTGCAACTTCACTTAGGAGGGAGTTCTATACTCAGCACACACTTGTCAGCAACCTACCCAGAATTACGAATGACCGACATACTCCAAGTGAGCACTCATGGAGCCCGACCTGTAATCCTGGTCGGAAAGGTGTCCATATACCTTCCAAGGGTAAGAACCATGAAGGTGTTATATCACCTTGCGATCTACATTGTAAGGGAGCCACTCTCAACCGGTGGGACCCATTAGCCAGGGGCAAGGGAGCATCATCAAGAGACCTTCTTATCCCATGGTGACACATAGTTTTGAGACTTGGTGTGCTGAACCTCAGCCTACTCGGTTCTAGAAATTACTCCCAAAACATACAACGCTCTAATCATACTTGAAACATGATTTTTTGCATGTATTAGTTTAAACATGATGAATTTATAAATTCATTGATATATGAACTAGTCCTAAAATAATGCTGAAAAATTCAGCCTTGATACATGTTTGATATTCATGAGATTCATACATACTTGAGAAAATCATGATAACTTGAAAATAGAGATTCACGAGAGTTTTTCATAAAAATTCATGTAATCATAATCACATATAAATCATGGTAACTGTATGAGAGAGTCAATTCCATAAGAGAATATAGAGTTTTGCATAAAAAGGTCTGGAACCCTAGAAAATTCATGAAATCATAATTTGAGAAACATGAAGAATTTGAATTCATGAGATTAGACTTGAGATTGGGCATGAGGATGGAAGAAACTTCGTTTATGATTCCAAATACCTAGGGTTGATGAATTCTTGACTTGATTTGAGACCCAAGAGAATTGGAGAAGAGGAACCCTAGCTTCCTTCAAAATTCCTTGAGAGCTTGATTTCAATCTACAGTGTTTGGAGGGAACACTAGGGTTTTAGGCTAAGTTCAACCCTTAAATACCTTCTTAGGAAATCCAAAATGAACTGCTTTGTGAGTAAAAAGCATAGGAAGTTACAAAAATACCTCTGAAAAAACTCGCACTTAAAATCAGCCCGTCCAGTCATCATGACTCAGAAAATGAGTCATTGTTTGTCACCATGACTCGTAGTACCATTCGTCACATGTCACAAAATTCACTTCTCTAATCTTCTCACCACAGACACTGATCATGACTCGTCACTGAATACCACAAGTCACTAAGGATCATGGTCAGTGGATTAATTCAGCTTTCATGATTTCCATCCTACGATTCCTCATCATTGGTTTTCACCTATCACAATGACTCATCATATCCTCTCATGGTCACTAAAATAATGTTGCACACATTCTGAAATTCACCTGAGTCATCACTATGACTTGTTACTTGGTCCCATGAGTTCGTCAAACTACACCATGACTCGTATGCCAAGTCATTTTGCTGAAAATTGCAGATTTTTCTGCTGGTTTCTACTCCAAGTATGGGGTTTGATCTTATGGACTCTTGGGGTATAAATATCTCCCACTAAACATCCATCCTCGAATGGAGACTAATAGAGCTAAAGATAGAAAAGAGCTGCAATCCCAAAACTGAAAGCTATAGACTGAATATTGATGGAGAATTGACTAACTGAGATACATATACGAAACTAATTTCATGAAACATGCATGCATACTACAACATGAGAGAAACTGAAGAACATGGAACTGATATGAAACTAAAATGAGTGCTAAGGAGGAAACTAGTACTCATGTTGAACCGAGCCAGAAGGAAAAGGTGAGTTACTTGGCAATCATCTGCTTCGCTTCCCAAGTAACTCCCTCATGTTGATTCCCTCCAAATGACTTTCACTGAAGTGACTTCCTTGTTTCTCAATCCGAACCATAGTTAAGAATCAATCGGAACCTATTTGTTAGTAAGGCTATCCTTCACACCAATACTCTCTACAACTACAATTAGACCTGGATTGCGAATGCACTTTTTCAACAAGGACTGATGCTAACTCTACGGACAACTCCAACTCACAAGCCACCTTGCCAACATGCCTTAGAATCCTGTAAGTGACTAGCACATCGGGACTAAGCTCCCCTCTTTCCAAAACTCATCACCCCCTTCATGAGTGACACCTTCAGAAATATCAAATCATTAATTACAAACTCAAGTTCTCTCCTCCTAATATCCACATAGGATTTCTGACGACTCTGAGTTGTTCTCGATAGCCTTATTCACTGAATCTAGCCTTACCAACGTAGCCTTTCCTACCTTATACTATCCAGGATCTACATTCCACTCCATAAAGAGCCTCAAAACGAAGCCATTTGAATGCTGGAGAGGTAACTATTATTATAGGCAAACTCAATGTGAGGCAAGTGATCATCCCAATTACCTGTTAATCAAGCAAGCTCTCAAATATCCACCAGCATAATTTTCTCAGCCTAACCATCTGGCTATGGGTGAAAAGTTGTTAAGCTTAACTTTCTACAGCCAAGGCCTTCTTAAAAGACTTTCAAAAATGCGTGAGGTGAATTGAGTACCCTATCAGAAATGATGGAAAAAGGGACTCCATGCAACCTGACTAACTCTCAAAATGTAGAGCCTAATATAACTCGAATCCTTGGTCTTAATGCAGGAAATGTGCTGACTTAGTCATCCGATCTATAATCACCCATATAGAATCATGTTGTCTGCTTCTTGTATTATAAAAACTGTAATGAAGTCCATTTATCTCTTCCCACTTCTAATTAGGATGGAATATCTTGAATCATACCTCCCGGTCTCTAGTGCTCAACCTTAACCTGTTGACAATTTGGATACTTAGCGACAAATTCTACAATGTCCTTCTTCAAGTCATTCCACCAATAAACTTCCTCATATATAGTGCTACATCTTGGTGCAGATGGGTGGATAGAGTACTAAGAGCTATGAGCTCTCTCAATATCCACTTCAAGTCATCCACATTCGGAACACACAGTCGACCCTAATGATGGAGCACACTATCTCCCCATTGGGAGAAAAAACCTCCACTTCTGATTCCAGACTGCTTCCTTCAACTTAACCAAGATAGATCCTATCTTGTTTTACCTAACCTCCATCACCAATAAAGATTCCAAACCATTTTGAACAATGATACCACCATTTGCTGAGTCCGTAAGGTGAACCCTAAATATAAGTTTATGGATATATATCAAGCTAACACCTTTTCATCCTCCACATGAGCCACACTCCCCATGGAAACTAAGAGCATTAGCTACTACATTGCCTTTCTAGATGATAAAGAACACTTATGGCCAAAGTCTCCAGAGCTCAACCATCTTCTTTGCTGTAAATTCAGGTCCTTCTGAGAAAATACATGTTACACCCGTAAGTTTCTATTGTTTAACTGATGCGCGTGTACATATGCTGAGAGTTTGGATTAAGACTCATGTAGGAAAAGACTGAAGGATGAGTATACGAGCACGTCATCGAGCGGGCAGGAGGCCAGGCGCACTAGGTGCCACGTTGCGCCAACTCCGGGTGCTATGGTCCGGCGTGTCGCGCCCTCGGCCTGGCGTTATGGCCGGCACGCACCGCCACCCCGCCACAACCTCAATAACTACTATATAAATCTCTCCATGTCACGCCCCACCTTGGGAGGCATGACTGGCACCTGGTGCCCTACTAGGACCTGAACTGCTAAGCTGAGCCCAGCTCTGCCACCTCTGGCAAGGCTGATTCAATTCAGAATCAAGAAAACAACGGGTAGCGACTGCAATACAACCCTCAACTGACAGCGCCTATAGCCACCAGAAAATAACCACAACAGGAGACAAACAATCATAGGGAGTCCTATGCGAGCTAAGCGTCACCATGATATCTAGTTATAATCTAAAAGGTAAAATCAGATGCTAAACTGAACGACCGACAAGGTCACAATCAACAACTAAATAGGGCCCTACACTACAATAACATAATCTAAAACACATAAAGGCCCTCCCATACACCAATATCATCTAACTACAGGAAGCACACAATCTGCAATCCTCAGGAGTAATAAGATGGCCGACAGCCCTGACCTACCCATACTGTACAAACAAAAGAAGTAAACCTCTATCACGAAAGCCGGAAGAAGGAGCTGACGACTCGTAAGGCCTGACTAGAACTACGAGGGACCTGCTCTCATCTATCTGCAATCTGCAGGCAGTAATGCAGCGCCCAGAAGAGGTGCCAAAGAAATACAAAAATTGAATATAAGGCAGAATTTGAATGATCAAAAGTATGAAATAGAACTGATAATAACTGAAGGAAAACGGAATGAAGATGACTAAAAGTAGCAACCAGGGTCGCTAAACGTAATAAGGAGGGCAGGGCTCATAATTTACAAAAAGAGGCGTCTTACCATCTAACTATTAACTCAAAGAAACATAAACCTTACCTGGGCCCCCATGTCGGAAGGTACAATCAGCACAAAATACCCACCTGGACCCCATTAGCCCTAGTAAGTATACCCAAATCTATATACCTCTATCCAGGTCACTGAGTCAATTACTAGCTATAAGTGTCCTGTTGATCCCTAGGTTCGCAATCAAAGTACGCTCGGCCCCTGATTGTAGCTTTATCTGAGTCCAGAGGACTCCTGATATCTACACCCCGGGCGTAAATGCTCGGCGGGGGTGTGTATAAGGCCAACCACGGCATATGAGGATCTGGATCCCTATCTTCGTCCGTTGTGGACGTCATGCCACTCCGTAGATCGATAACTCACCCAGCGGGCAGCGATACAGCTATTAACCCTGGGGTTGTCACAGAAGTTATACAGGTGTAATCCAGCCCAAAACAATACAAATTATGAGCGTCAACTGAAAACAAAAACTAGACATGATAACATACTCTAGAGATGCTTTACTGGGATTCAAACAGTATTACAATACTAAGAAACTAACTTGCCAAAAGAAATGCCTTAACATACCTCGTTCTCTATTTACTGATTAACTGGCAAGTTTGGTCTCGTGTTCAACTTCCCTTCAACTGTAATCATATTTAACGGAAGAAAGGCTGCTTTATTACCGTATTCAAGAAAACAATAACTTTATATATATATATATATATATATATATATATACTGACTATTTCCACCTATCGAAAGACGATCAAAACTCGGTAATTTCTCGGAATCTAGAAGGGAGAAATACATACTTTAGGGAATGTGATTGTATTGAAACTAGTTTGAAATAATTCCACCAACTTAGGCTCGGTGGGACGGCGATTCACCGGGCATATTTTATGAAAATAACTCTGCAGCGATGCTCTATGCAGCCTTATACTTCACTGCCACCCGTTTAGCAGCGTAAATTGATGATTTTCAGCTTAGTTTTCCTCGTTCTTACCTTTGCTGGCTGAGGTTATTTGGAAAATAACATAACATCTATGGTGAGGCCTTTATATACTTAGGAGGCAGATGTGCGCAACGTAGCACTCGGCTGGTCGCCACGCATTTTTTATGGGCGTTCCACTTTGGGTAACGCGGAGGGGCTTCGGTGCCACTTTGGGTAACGCGGAGGGGGCTGCTCCATGCCACTTTGCTCCTCTGGGCAACTTGGTTCGGCCTCCCAAATCATGACTTGGCACCTGTCTGGCCTTCTCGGCCCTTTCCTCAAGGTTTCTATGACACCTCTAAAACCTCAACCAACATATAAATAGGCCGACTAAACGTTAGGATGGGGTGTAACAATGTGTGATTATATTCATTTCACATTTTCCTCGACAACAAACAAAGCGTAAGCATGGGTTTTATCCATTTTCATCAAATTATGCCGTTAAAATCCGTCCAAAATGCAATTCATCTTGATAACGAGTTCTAGGCCAATGAAGAATATCTCTGCGGAGTTATTTCGAAAATTCGCTCAGAGTACCAGAACCCAGCCGAGTAAAAATTTTGAATTTACTTCAATCAAGTCCTAAGCGGCTACAAGTGATAGGTAAGATTTCAAGATCAAAACCTCAGGAATTTGTGAGTTTTCGCAATAACTAATTGAAGTTGAGTTATAGTTAATATTATTGGAAAATACTGTTGCTGCCGATTCCTACAATTGAAATAGCCTTATTCTCTCAATGTGAAGGATGCAATTGAGTGGAATTGCCAGCTACAAGGTGTAACTATTTGGATAAATGAGAACTGGCAATTCGAGGTATGTTAAGGCTAATCTCAAGTAAGTTATCCTTGTCATATAGTAATATGACCTATGTCCTTGTAAGCAAGTCTTAAGCATGTGTATTGTGATTAGCTGCTCTGATATTTCTTTGACAGTTTAGTATTTTGGTTAGACTGACCCTACCCTATGCCTTCATCGACCAACCTCAGGGTTACTAGTTGTGCCATCGCCTATGGGGCTATAGGATCACTCAAAGGAGCTATATGATATCTGGCAGGAATTATATTACCTATAAGACATATTACAGTCCATCCATGAATGGACAATTACTTTTTATGTCGTATCGGCGTCACTAACCCTACTATCAAGCCTCCAGGGTGCAGTTACAGGAGCCCGAGGGCCTAGACACAGCCACAGTGAGCCTAGCGGCCCAGCTGTGGATCCAAGGGCTAGGTAGGTTGGCTATGTTATCCATTGACCTCATATTGACCATACTAAGGGTATATAGACTTCAATTCAGCCTTTCTAGGCTTCATTGGGCCCTAGGTGGGTTATGTTGTGCTGATTGTACCTTCCAGCTTGGTGGAGGCCAGGTAAGGTTCTTGTTTGTGTTACTTACTTGTTAGCTATACTGTGTTGTGAGGCTATTCAGGTTATAACTCATCCGTCTTACTGATTACTTTCAGTTCTTTTATCAGTTCAATTCAATCATTTTCATTACTGCTCATATTCGGTACAGGATATAATGATTCATCTATGGGGTGCTGCATACTTTGTTTACAGGTGCGGATAGATATGGTTCAGGACCTTCTTAGTCGCCTGCTAGAGTTAGTAGTTCATTCAGCTCCTTTCTTCTGAGTTGATAGTTAGAAAGGCTTGCCTCTTTTGTTGTACAACTTTTGGGTAGGTCAGCCCTGTCCCACCAATTATTCCACTATTAGAGGCTTGCGAACTACAGTTTTTTTAGTTGTTGGTTGTTGTTGGCCGTGTGGGGCCTAGTTTAGCCAAGTTAGTTAGCATCCTTGTTGGCTATAGTATGAATATGACTACCTATTTTCCTTCCTGCTCTGACTACACATCATGGGGGTCTTGTCGGCCCCTAGGATCCCTTTATTGTTCTAAGAAGGCTGGGCTAGCTCTTTCCTTTACAGGTGCTATGTGGTCTTGTTGGTCAAAGGCTATGTTTACATCCAAGATATAGCAGCTTATTTTCTTGCTCTGCTGTTGGCAGGCGCCAGAGGTGCTTATCCCCAGCTAGGTCAGCCTAGGTCCCAGTGTGGTATTAGGTGCTAGTCATGCCTC
The DNA here is from genome assembly GCA_018107945.1 of Datura stramonium. Classification (NCBI taxonomy): domain Eukaryota; kingdom Viridiplantae; phylum Streptophyta; class Magnoliopsida; order Solanales; family Solanaceae; genus Datura; species Datura stramonium. The sequence continues at coordinate 212,938 of JACEIK010001689.1, read as the reverse complement.
CCAAGGTAGGGTGTGACAAACTTGGTATTAGAGCAATGTCGTATCCTAGAGAATCTGCAAGCCGTGTCTAGTAGAGTCTTGTCTATGGATGTATTGTGCACTACATTCTATAGGCATATCATGAGGCATGATAGTATACTCTACTTTATTCCAATGTATATAGAGCTATGTTGTATAGGGTGAATGCCTAAGATTACGTTATTCTACTTATCTACAGAGAAAATGTCCAACGTGGGCAAAGACCAGGCCAGTCGGGAATTGGACACAGGGTGTAAAAGAGCACTATCAAGGTGCCCCAGTCAGAGTCGGCCTGATTTACAAGGTCGATAGGGGGACTACATCTCGGTCTCCCCAGTATTTTCCGCCACGTTAGGAGCCCCTATGGTAGAAAATATGTCAGCACCACCCCTAAAACCTCCCCATACCTATCATTGATCTCAGGAGGTTAGGAGCGTTGTTTGGGTGGCTCAGATGATGGCCGCCAACACAAGCCACGGTACCAATTGTCGCTGAATCTACTGGAGGACCCGAAAGTTCAAGGGTTCATGAGTTCCTGGATTTGAGTCCCCCGTAGTTTATAGGGATAGACCGCAGAGAGGATCTCATTCCTCTAGACCATTTACAGAGAATATTTAGCATGGCATGCTACGCCGCAAATTCAGTCCGTAGTTGGAAGTATTTCATCTATGAGACATAGCAGTGTTGTGGTACAAGAGTTGGGAAGATCCCGAGGTAGAGATGTATCCCCTCTGACTTGGTCTAGTTTTTCAAAGCCTTCAGTGACTATTTTCCCATGAGAACCTGATAATATGCCCAGGATCAGTTCAAGCACTGAACAGGGTACGATGAGCGTCTTGGAAAAATGAGGTTTAACTCTTTGGCTAGATGTGCGCCAGCATTTGTGGATACCATATTCCAGCTAGGGTACATCGATTCATCATGGGGTTACTTCCAAAGTATGTGGAAACCTGTGTTACAGCTACCTTACGAGAGGATATGGACATTGCCCGCATTCAGGCTTTTCCCAAAATATTAAAGGATTAGACGACGTCAGCATGAGGTAGAAAGAGCAAACCAGAGCAAAGGCTGAAAGGTCAGGCCTACTTATATGCAGATAGTATTTCAGGGCGGACCCAGACCGCGAATATTAGGTAGGCCACCTAGACTCCACCCCAGCAGCAGCAAAGCAGCAAATCAGATCGTCGCAACAGTCAGACCCGGCCAGAGCTCGCGAGCGCTGTGGCTCCCAACAGTAGAGGGATCAAATCGAATAGGCTATTAAATGTATTGTAGCATTTGCGGTCGACAAAAATTTCCAGTGGAGGTGTAGATACGACTCGCCGCTTGTTATACTTGTAGAAAGAGGGAAATCTGATGAGGGATTGTCCGACCAAAGATCAAGGTGACCAGGACCAACAGAACAGGTCCACAGCGAGGATCACATGTTCCAGCACCTTCGGTAGACTCCTCAGCCACAACCGTGAGTGTGCGGTAGGTTGAGGGCATCAAGTTCTAGCAGTGGCCCAGATCGTACTTACAATCTTACAACATGAGTCAGAGTCATCACCAGATGTTGTATGATATATGCTGGATATTTGATCTCACCCCGTTTATGCTTTAATAGATCTAGGTTCTACCTTGTCCTATGTTACTCCGTTAGTGGCAGGAAAGTTTGGTATAAAACCAAAATTGCTTCAGCAACCATTATTAGTGTCTACACCCATCGATATTATTTCAAGAGAATCTACCGTGGTTATATATAGAGATTGATTGGTCGCCAGACCTTATCCGATTTAGTGGAGCTGGGAATGATTGATTTTGATGTAATTATAGGTATGGATTGACTAGCGCCATGTTATGCCAATTTGGAGTGTTGGATCAGGACCGCCCGATTTCATTTTTTAGGGAAGTGAAAAGGAGAATGGAGTGTCACTTGCGCCATGCTGAAAGGTAGGTTCATATCCTGTATCTGGCAAGAAAGTTGATAGCGAAGGTTGTATTTACCATATTGTTAGAGTCTGGGATATGCAAGTAGAATTCCGGACTCTTCAGTCCATTCCTGTGGTCAGTGAATTTTCAGATATGTTTCCAGATGATCTTCCGACACTTCTGCATGAGATCGATTTCTCTATTGACTTGCTACCAGGTACGCAACCCATACTCCATCCCTCCATACTTGTCGGCTCCGTTGAGCTTGAAGGAATTGAAAGTGGGAAGTTGAAAGATTTGCTAAATAATGGCTTATTAGGGCCGAGTGCTTCACCATGGGGGAGCGCCAATTCTACGGTGAGGAAGAAAGATGGCCTCTATGAATGTGTATTGATTATCGACATTTGAATAAAGTTAATATTAAGAATAAACATCCTTCCAGGATAAATTATTTGTCTGATCATTTACAAGGATGAAATATTTCTCCAAGCGACCTAAGGTCAGGGTATCACTCATGTGGGTTCGGGGGAAAGATATTCCAAAGACAACCTTTAGACCAAGCATGGTCATTTTGAATTCTTGGTCATGTCTTTCAGATTGACGAATGCCCTAGGAGTGTTTATGGATCTGATGAGCAGCATTTTCAGGTCGTATTTAGATCTATTAGTGGTAGTGTTTATTGATGATATTCTGGCATATCTCGCTCGGAAGCTGAACACAGAGATCATTTTTGAATAGTAACAAATCCTCAAAGATCAAAGTGACTATGTGAATTTCAACATGTGAGTTTGAATGAATTCCTTTGCTTTCTTGGGCTATATTGTGTCAGATGGCGTATCCAGGTTGACTCGTAGAAAAATGAGGCAGTGAAGACATAGCCCAGACCGCACCTAACTGAGGTTCAGTAGTTTCCTGGGGTTATCACGAGCATTAAGAAGGTTCATGGAAGGATTCTGCCTTATCAGCACCACAAACAAGGTTGATCTAGAAAGCAGTCAATTTCCACTGACTGAGGTTTGTGGAACAGAGTTTCTAGAGCTGAAAAGAGATTGACATCTGCACCAGTACAAGCCTTATTGGATGTTTGAGGAAGCAGCTGTATATTGTGATGCTTCAAGTAAGGTTAGGGTGTGGCAGATGCAATAGATGGTAAGATTTCTATTCTTCGAGGAAGGCGAAACAGATAAAGAACTACCCCACCCACAGACTTAGAGTTGCTGCAGTGGTTTATGCTTTGAAAATATGTAGGCATTACTTGTATGGTGTTCATGTAGATATCTTTATTGATCATATAAAGTTCCAGTATAAATTCACTGATAAAGAATTAAATTTATGGCAATGTCGTGGGCTAGAGTTGCTGAAGGATTACGATGTGACATCCTATATCATCCAGTGAAAGCTAATATTGTAGCCAATGCCCTTAGCCGTAGATCCATGGGTATCCTAGCATATTTGAGGCCACAGGACGAAATGGCTCAGAGCTGCACCAGTTAGGCTAATCACTCTAGCAGTTCGTGCAGGATTCAAAGGACAATGGAGTCGTGATTCAGAATATAACAGTATCATCTCTAGTTGTAGAGGTGAAGGAGTGCACATGAGGACCCTAATCTAGTACAAATCATATACAAGGTTCGAGAAAGGAACTATCGGCCTTTAAGCAATAGAAGAAAGGGTCTTGAGATCTAAAGGTCGACTCTGCATTCCAGATGCAGCAGGGCTTCGCCAGCAGATTGGGTGAGGTGTACATTCTTTACCTTTCATCCAAGTCTAATGAAGATGTACCATGATATAAAGAAATATATTGGTGGCCTCGGAATGGAAGAAAGGCATAGCTGAGTTTGTAGCATTGCAGTCCTAATTGCCAGCAGGTAAAAGCTGAAATACCAAACTCCGTAGACGACTGTGAAGATAGGTGTACCTATGTGAAATGGAAGTAATTGGTATAGACTTTGTGACAGTTGCCTCACACTGTGCATAAATTTGACTCCATTTGGCCATATTGTCGATTGTGCTGATGAATCAGTCTATTCTTCCAATATCAAGACTACGTTTCGAAGATTATGCTGGCCAAGATATTACTAATAAATACTACATGGTGTCCCAGCGTCTATTATTTGACAGAGGGGCACAATTCACAGCTAGACTTTGGGTATTTATTTTGGAAAAGGTTAAGGATGCAGGTTAATCTGAGTACAACTTTCTATCCCAGACAGACAGTCAGGTAGAGTGCACCATTCAGACGCTCCAGAAATGCTATAGGCATGTGTGCGGATTTTGGAGGGAGTTGGGACGACCATCTGACCTTATTGACCTTTTCATATGATACAATGTTATCATTCCGTTATTCAAAATGAGTTTTATGAGGCTTATATGGGTGGAAATGTAGATCCCATATAGGATGGTTTGAAGTGTTAGGAGGCAAAGGTTGACTCTATCCAATATGCTCTATCAGTAATGCATGAAAGGTAAAACTTATCAAAGTGTTTGATAACAGCCAAGATTCATCAGAAGTCCTATTCTGTATTCTGTGTAGACTTGAGTTTGATAATGATTGCATGACTGCCTTCACTACAGCTTGATGAGATTTGGCAGAAGACAGCTTGGAGCCTCGGGTTCATTGTCCCGTATCGAATCCATTAGAGGAGCAGACTGAGGGCATAAGAGTTAGAACGCCTTCTGGGCTAGATTTCGTTCATATCCATACAGTCTTCTACGTGTCAATGCCATGAAAATGCATGTAGGAGAATTCATCTCGGGTTGTTCCAGTTAAGGATGTTCAAGTTATTAAGGAGTTGTCTTAAAGAGAATCTAGTTGCTATACTATATCGACAGGTTCGCAGACCAAGAATCCAAAGATGCAACCTCCGTTAAAGTCTTATGGAGGAATAGAAATGTGGAGAAGATGACTTGGGAAGTTGAGGACAACAGGAGGCCCAAATGATCTCACTTATTTCAGGCTTGACTCAAAATTATACAGTTGAGGAGATTGTTGCCCTGAAGCATATTTTTTATTCATACGATCAGTAATTGTTCAGTTGTTCACTTTTATAAATATGAAATTATGTTGCGTCGTTGCTTGTAGCGTCCTGAGGTGCCTGCGTTGACTTTTCTGCGTTTCAGGTTTTCGGATAGTCCATATTACAGAGGCGACTCTGCTAAAAATTTTATGGCTATAGTTAAAAGAGTTGAGTCTCTTAAGCTTATGATTACATTCTAGGAGAATATTCCTAGGAGGGATGACGTTACACCCCATAAGATTCTATCGTTTAACTGATGCGCGGTATATATGTTGAGAGAGTTTTGGAGCAACACGACGCATGCGGAGCTGTCTGAGGGATGCGTATATGAGCATGTATCGAGCCGGCAAGAGGTCGGGGCCAAAGGTCAAGCACATTGGGTGCTGGCGCTGCGCTGCCAACCCGGCGTTATGCCCCTGTCCATGTTGTGGCTGCGCACCGCACCACCCTGCACCACCTCACTAACTATATAAAAAGCTCCTCTATGTGTGATTATATTTATTTCTAATATTTCCCTCGATAGAAAATAGAGCATAAGCGTGGGTTTCATCCATTTTTCATCAAATTATGCCGTTACACTCCATCCAAACGCAAATTTGTCTTGGATAACAAGTTCTAGGCCTATGAAGAACATCCCTGCAGAGTTATTTTCAAAACTCGCTCGAGTACCAGAATCCCGCCAAGTAAAATTTGTCGGAATCACTTCTAATCGAGTCTTAAGCGGCTACAAGTGATAGGTAAGCATTTCTACCTTCTAAACTCTCGAGAATTTGTGAGTTTTCAGCCCAACTGAATGAAGTTGAGTTATAGTTAATATGATTTAAAATATCATTGTTTGTTGATTCTTACTATTGAAATAGCCTTATTCTCTCAGCATAGAGGTTTTAATTGAGTGGAATTTCTAGTCACAAGGTGTAAATATTTGAGACAACGAGAATCGACATTCCAGGTATGTTAAGGCTAATCTCTTCGGCAAGTTATTCCTGTCATATAATAATATGACCTATGTCTTTGTAAGCAAGTCAAAGTATATGTATTGTGATTAGCTGCTACAGATAGTTTGAGATTAAAGTTTACTATTTTGGTTAAGTCTGACCTGTACCCTATATAGCCTTCCATCAACCAACCTCAGGGTACTATTGCCCCATCTCCTACGGGGCTATAGATCACTTAGAGGAGCTATATGATGTCTGGTGGGATTCTATTCATGCCTATAAGGCTATATTACAGTCCATCCATGAATGGACTTCTATCTTTATGTTGTATCGGCACACGAATCCCTCCGCGGAGCCCAGCTCAGAGTGTAGAGCTAAGGTGAGCCCAGAGGGCCCAAACACAGCTACAGGAGCCCAACAGGCTCAACTGCAGACCTAGAGAGGCCAGGTGGTGGTGGCTATAGCTATCCGTTGACTCATATTGACCATATATTAGGAATATAGATTAAATTGTACTTGCCAAGGCTTATGGGGGCCCAGGTGGGTTATGCTATGCTGATTGTACCTTCCAGACTTATGGGGCTGTAAGTTCTTGTTTGTATTACTTACTTGTTAGTTATACTTCAGGTTTTGAGGCTATTCAAGTTATAGTTCTTATCCTTCTTACTGATTATTTTCAGTTCTTTATTAGTTATATCCAGTCATTGTCATTACTTCCTTACAAATTCGGTTCATGTTGTACCGACACCCACTCCATGGGAGCTGCATACTTCGCAGGTGCAGATAGACGTGGTTCAGGACCTTCTTAGCCGCCCGCCAGAGTTAACAGTGTAAATAGCCTTTCTCTGGAGTTGATAGTTGAAAGGTTTTCTCTTTTCTTCATACAACTTTTGGTAGGTCGGGCCCCATCCTGACCACTATTCCAATTTTAGAGGCTTGCGGACTACAATTCTTAGTTGTTGGTTGTTGTTGGCCGTGTGGGGCCTATGTATGTTCTATTTGCACGTTATTGTATGGGGCCTAGCTTTAGCTAGAAGTTAGCAGCCTTCCTGGCTATAGTATGAATAGACTACCTGTTTTCCTTCTGCTATGACTAGACAACATGGTAAAATCTCGATGGGTCTGCATAGTGATCCCTTTATTGTTATAAGCAGGTTGGGTTAGCTTTTTTCCTTGTTATGTGTTTCATGGTCTGCTGGCCTGAGACTGTGTTTACAGCCGAGATATAGCAGTTTGTTTTCTTTATTTTGAGTTGCTAGAAGGCACCAGAGGTGCTGATACCCCAGCCAGGTCAACCCAGGTCCCAGTATGGTATTAGGTGCGCTTATGCCTCCCAAGGTGGGGGTGTGAAAATACATAATAATGGCTCTGTAGTCCGTATACATCAACATGCACCCATAATAGTGTCTCTAAATCTTCAAGGAAGACAATTCACCACTCTAAACTGGTCGTGTGTCGGGTAATCTTCTCATGAGCCATAAGCTATCTAGAAGCATAGGCGGTGACCTTTCCATGTTGTATCAACCACACTTGAGGCCAACCCTTGAGGAATCACAATACACTACAAAGCCATTTGTGCCTTCTGGTAAGGTCAAAAAACTAGAGCTGAAGTGAGTCGACTCCTTAACTCTTAAAACTCTTCACAATCATCAGACCACTGAAACTTGACCTTTTTCTGAGTCAACGGGGTCAAAGGTGAGGCAATGGATGAAAATATATCCACAAACTCAGTAGCCAAACCCAAAACTTGTAATGTTGGTGGGATTGATAGGGTCTATACCAGTTTTTCACTACTTCATCTTTGAGAGTCTACCTAAACACCTCACTTAGACACCACATGCCCAAGAAATTCAACCACTTCAGCCAAAAATCACACTTACTAAACTTAGTTAAACAGTTGGCGATCCCGAGAGTCTGCAATATAAACCTCAAAAGAGCAGCATGCTCCTCCTCACTAAGAGTATATACAAGGATATCATATATGAACACGATGACAGATAATCTAAATATTGCTTGAACACCTGTTTATCAAATCCATAAAGGCTGGCAGGAGCATTCTAGTACAAAATACATAACTACAATTAATAGTGACCATATCGAGTCTTGAAGGTTGTCTTTGAATGTCACACTTCTAACCCTAAGCTAATGATAGCCGGATATGAGGTCCATCTTCAAAAAGAAATTAGCACTTGAACTGATCGAACAAGTCACCAATCCTAGAATGGGATACTCATTCTTGATTATGACCTGGTTCAACTAGCATTAGTCGATGCACATCCTGAGAGAATCATCTTTCTTTCATACGAAAAGGATTGAGCACCTCATAATAAGAACTTACTAGGCCTGATAAAACTTTATCTACAGAGATGCTTCAATCATTCCTCTGAACTCCTAAGCCAGCTGGATCTATTCTGTACAAGATGAGATGAACCAGGTGAGCTGGGTTAGAGCACCAGTAGCAGTCCTGGATGACTACAGATACAGGGGGTTAGAATGTAGATGCCCCTACATCAATTGATCAGGTGAGATGTTGACTAATGAGGTCTGCCACACAGCATCTACTCCCTAGCACTCTCCTCTCCTACCTTCCACAAAAGGCCAGGTACCAGCCGGTGTCCTTGTTCCACGGGATTTCACAAAAGATGGCCAAAAGGCCGACCTTGACAGAGAAGAAGGAAATATAATGATGGAGCAGGTCAAGCTACATGGGTGAGGGTCGAGACACAGCAACAGCCAATCTTTGCATATGAGATTTGATAGCTTCAGCTTGGCTCAATTAGATCTAGTGGAGCCACTGACATGAAGAGTTTGCAGTATGAGGGGCTCGATTAGGATTTGAGGTAGCCAGTTTCGTCATCTCGATAGTCGGTGCCACCATCCCCCACCATTTTATTTCTTTTGCGATGGCTCATTATATTTTATTTAGGGGCATTCTGACTCATAAGTCGGCCAATGGAGATAGGAGGAAAATAGATCATCAGAGGTAGTTGGTGAGGAGACCTCCAGAAGAGGAGGAAGAGAGAAAAGATGCATGGCAAGCAACAGCTAGCCAGCAGACCCCAAGGACCAAACACATATCTAAGCTGCATAGATGGATCATGAAACATTATAGGTCCCGTGATGTTTCTTTTTACAATCCTAAATTAGTCGTTGTCTAAGCCATTTGATACATTTTCACATTTTATATAAAAGTGAAGATAAGTGCTAACCAACATGATTAGCTTTGTTTTGTAGGTAAGGTTTTGATGACTTTTTAGGAGCCAATTCATGAGCTGGTGAAGTAGAGGCCGAGACGGAAGAAAACGCAAACGCTGGCAAAGAGGAGGTCCAGCCCACCTGCGCGTCGGCAACGTGCCACTGGCAGGCAGGTAGCACGAAGACAGCCCCCTGCCGCGTTGGCAACGTGCCACGGCAGGGTGGTCAACCATCGCGGTGCAACGCGCTGCTCGGGCAATGCGCGCCACGCTGCCAACGCGGCGGTGGTGCTGCCGTGGTCGAGTTTCGGGGCGATTTCCAGAAAGCCTCCGTTCGGGCCGTCACGGAGGCTGCTCCTAAGCGTTACACTCCGTGACACGTTGCTGTTATTCCGACAAATCCCTACTATTATAACAGCACACTAGGTTTATTTTCACATATTCGATCAGGAGCAAGAACGTGGGTTACAGAGCCCTTGAGGACGAAATTCTTAGGTTTTTCATCCTCTTCTTCCTTTGGTCTATTTTGAAGGATTTAACACTGATTTAACGATGTTCAATCCACAAATGATGGCTAATTCCTCTTGTTGAGTTACAGTTGAAATGTAAACATTAATGGTTTATTTTCTTTTCTTCCATGGTTGCTCTATTTAATTTTTGTTCTTACTACGTTATCTGGCCAATGTTAATAAATCCAAAAAGTCCGGTTTCACCTGAGAGGGCAAGAAATTGAAAGTTGTGAATTAATAGATATGATCTTTTTCCTTTTGGTTTGGGAAAATTGGGAATTGATTTACCTTCAGATAGAAATATACCTGAAAGTCGTATTAGTCATGTGTGGAATCGGTTTTGTATAGCTAGAACTTGAATCTTCTTATCACGAAAATGTAGGTGGAAGGTTCATGATTCTTAAGTTGGGTTAAATACGAGTTTTAATCCATATTTTAGTTCCGACTAGAAACTGGAGGAAAAGATAAACCATGTACATCGATAATTAGTTTCCTTTACATGTTCTTGTAGCCTCAGCATGCTCACATCCATAGTTCAATCAACTGTATAACATTTTACTTAGTTATAAAAATATATTTTCCAAAATATAAAACTCTTCTTGCACTGTTGTCTTCATTATTAGAGTTTTAGTAAATTAACACTTGAAAAGGTTTTACCCTCGAGTCCAGTCCTTTGGGTTCGACATTCCGGTTCTAAAAAGAGCCAATTATATTACTTGTACGACCCGTACACTTGCGTCTATCAAGTTTTTGGCGCCGTTGCCGGGATTGGGCAATCGGTAAAAAAAAATTTTCTTAAGTGTTAGTTAACGAATTCTATATAAGCGTTGACAACGTGTTCTCTTTTTTTTCTTTCTTTTGTTTTATTTTAATATTTTTGATTGTTTGGTCACCCTTCTTGACATGACATCCTTGGAACACAAATGGCTTGAATGGTGAATACTCATATATTTTGACGAACCTTTTCTGAATTTCGGAGGACACCACTTGTGGCAACACTATAACACGTGTAACATATGTGGTTGTCAAGATAGCGCTGGGATGGCTGCCCGAATGCATACCCCTTCCCGAACCCCTACTATGATCCTTCTGTTGTTTTTGATGAATACAGGCATGCTGAAAATATGGATTTGGGACGCCAAGACCGATTAGAAGACATGCTGAAACAACTCCTTGAGCAATCAGAAGCAATGAAGCAGTAATGGCAACATTGAATACTCAGGTAGAGGAGCATGCAGAGACTCTAGAAAGGATGAGCGCCAAATCTGACGGAGATGGTTGAGGCTGAAGCTTGTGATCAATTGCAAGTGACAGTTGTAGGCAATATTCAAGAGGAGTTATGAGAGGAAATATTGACAAGGGTGAATTTTCAGATGAAGTCCACATTTAGAACTCCTTGAGTGTCCCCGATGAGCTCATACTTGTGGTAGGAATTCGTTCAGGGAGAAGAGATAGAGTATACCCCATTTGACACTACTAGAGAGATAGATGTTGATGAGGAGAAGAGGTATACAAGTAAGGAGGTCAATTGCATTGCAGTTTCAGAATCAAGGTGCATTGGACCTCAGCTGAAGCATTTTACTACCTTAAGTTTGGTTGACGAAATAGAAATAGAGTCTTCCGAGCCTTATGGAGAAATGTCAAGAGGAGGACCAAGGGCCATATTCTGAAATTTATTGATTATAATAGAAAAATGACTTCACTTACGGGAGGACCAATAAACGTCAAAGGCGATGCAAAGTATTTATTGCTTGGTCCTTACAATTCTTCACCACCACACCGGAGCATAAGAGGAAAATTATAGAAGAAATTAGGGTGAGATTCATATCCTCAAGGTGGAGGAAAAAAAGCGGTGAAATGCAATACGTCGTGCCATGATAAAATTAGGGGCGCTTCTTGGGAGGTAACCCAAGGGTACTACGGGTACCCATTTTAATTTCTGCACTTTATTGATTTTATTTGGCTTTCATCTTTGTTGTTTTGGTCGAAAGTTAAGCACAGATGGAGGGGAAGTCTGAGTACCCGTGAAGGAGGAAGCTAACAAGCGTGGAAGAGAAAAAGTGGGGTGAAATACCCACTTGAAAAAATTTGAACGAAAGCATGTTGGCTAGGCCTAAAGGCTCAGGAGTATTTCTCACCCTTGAATAAAGTTAATTTGATGCTATGAGGACATAGCATGATTTAAGTGTGGGTGAGGAAATTTCAAAATTTCTGTGCTTAACAAATTTTGGTGAATATAATGCTTGTGGAAGAAAAAATATTTGAGAAAATTGAAAATTTTTGTGAGTCACATGAATTCATCACCTGTTGGTTTTTCTTGTCGGGTTCTTTTCCGACGGGGTCTTTGAACAGAAGAATAAATGTTTGTTTTATTTTTTATTTTTTTACAAAAAATTAAAAATATTTTTATTTTTTTTATTTGTCTGTATAGAATGTTTTAGTCATAGTTAGGGACTGTTTCCAACGATTGATGGATGACGACCGTCTTGAGGAAAATTAGTCAATAGGTTTTGGGTTTTTGAACTCATAGCAAATTGATGCTTGATATTTTTTTTATGTGTTATGAATGATTGTAAGATGCAAGTATATGTAGTGTTGAAGCATGCAAGTGTATAACTTGTCTGAGACACTTAGGCCTTGAATTTGACTCGATATGATTGAAGCTTAATTTGAATTCTTGTGATTAGCCGAGTAAGAGTCCGAATGTGTCTTGAATTGAGCATGCAATGAGTGTAAGGTTTTGAGTATTCTGTGCAATTATGGATTGTCTAGAACTTGCCTGTGATTATAAACGAAATGAAGGATGTAAATTGTAGGAGATGATTTAGGCATTTCTTTTAATGAACCTAATCTTTATCCCTCGTTTTACCTACCTTGTAATATTAATCCTAGTCAGCCCCATTGAGCCTTAGCCTATTCTTTGATAATTGCAACATAAGCTTAACCATTTTTATTTCATTAGCCTTGAATTTGATCCAAAGCTCCTAAGGCGCTTAAAGAAGAAAAATTTGAAAGAGGAAAGGAGTGAGAAGAATGAAAAGAAAGGAAAAGTGAAAGTTGTAAAAAGTGAGAAAGGTCAAAGGTGCACTTGGGTAAAAATGGTGGATTANATGCATTCATACTGATATCATAGTATTATCATAACGTGATCATGCATAGCTGTAGAACATTATAATTGACTCGAATGACTCAAAGCTGGAACATAAGATTTATATTTAAAATTTGAACACTGTGTCAAACCTTACTTTTAGAACATACATGCGTAAAGTAATCATTATGAGTAATGAATATACAAATCTGAACGATATAGACAGTGGGAGACTCGTCACTTAACTGACATACCACGATAGAGCTTACATGGTCCCAACTATCACACTCAAGTGGGTAGAGCTGTGCATAACCTTGCCAGGGTGATGGACGATACCATTATATCGATATCAAGCTGAAGGGCCAATCGGGCCGGGGATAGCTCACAAGGGAGGTCCCAATAATATATAGTATCAACCTACATTGGCGCATACTTCTGGGGCATAGGGTAATGGACCCTTAAACCACTCAGTGCTAGACTCTTCTCTAAAAAAAACATGCAATGCTCTACATCGTATATAACGAAGCTCAACATCGTCTATTGACGAAGCTCAACATCGTTTAATGACGAAGCTCAATAAGAAATCATGCACAACTCAACATCGTATGAAACAAAGCTCAACATTGTCTATTGACAAAGCTCATTAATGGAATCATGCATAGACTCGACATTATATGAAAATGAAGCTCAAGATTGTCCTTTGACAAATCTCAATAATGACATACATCTCGATTATGAATTCATGCATATGAGAAACTTTATTTTGATACATACCACAAGCTCAAGTATAAATGGGAGAATCTACTCCAAATCATGTGGTAAGCTATATGTAGGAATATCTAACTCAACATACCACAGGCTAGAAATTTATGAAATTTGGGAGGCTTCACCCTAAACGATGTGGTAAGCTTATTTCAGGAAAATCATCACTTTAGATCAACATGTGGGCATTTCCTAACGCTTTATCAACTTAGATCTACTCAATTCATTTTGAAAATTACATCATAGTCATGGGTAGTTTTAGAAACATGTTTTTCATCTTCAAATCTCATCATCATCATACATTCAACATCATTCTCTTATTTCATGAACTTCTCATCTATGGGCATTCAATTTCATAATTTAGAAATAAAAATTTGGATTGAAAATAATTTAAAATCTGTCGAAGCTTCACGATTCATCAATATAAATATAATCTAATCATACCCATGTATAGGGATTGAAGAATTATGCAATTGGGTAGAAACCCCATACTTGATCATAGGAAACTCATCATATTTTGATAGAAATTGGGCATGGGTGTCGAAGAATACACCCACTCAAAACCTTACATACCTGGAAATTATGAATTCTAATACCTTCTAATTTCCCAAGCTGAGATTCCAATGAAAACCTTGAGATTTGGCCTTGAATCACCTCTTCAATCCTTCAAACTTGCATGCATGGGAATAATAACTTAGAGTTGGCTTTTCTCCTCTCAAAACCCCTCAAAACGAGTCTTAAACGACATAGTATAGGCCCCTAGGACTTAGGAAATGACATAAATACCCTTACTGAATTCGCCTAAAATTGGTCACTGGACCAAACAACAGATGAACCAATGGGTCGTTGGAGGATACCAAGACCTATGGTATCTGCCCGTTCTAAGCACTATCCCTGCCTTCTCTCAGGTTCACACCACGAATAGACAGGACGACTCATACTTAGATACCATGAGTCGTTCCTTTGATCGTTGTCTCCTCTTCTAAAATTTCTGAATTCCTTCACAACGAGTCTCACCATGACTCGTTGTGTCCTCCAACGGGTCGTGGTATCTATCTGTCGAGTCTATGGTAAAAGTTCACTTCCTTACCAAGAATTCAGACAATGGATCGTTCTTACAAGCAATGAGTCATTACAACACTCATTGTTTACACTACCACCAGGCCTAACCCCTTTCCGCGACTGCTCACAACCGCTCATTGTTACTTACCACGAGTCATTGTACCTCTCATTCTGCAACATTTCCCCAACTTTCAGCAGTTTTGAATTAAAAACTCAACCATTAGACACAGAAGGACCACTTTCTGATGTCTTTCATGGACTAGATGCTTGACATATCGACAGGAAGAGGATGGTATTGCTTTCTTGATGGTTATTTGGGGTATATAAATTCTCATAGCCCTAGAGGACCAAGAGAAAACCACCATTACCTATTCTTATGGGACATTTGCTTTCAAGAGAATGCCCTTCAAATTATGCAATGCACCTGCCATATTTCAGCACTGCATGATGTTCATCTTTTTAGACATAGTAGAAGAAACCATTGAGGTATTCATGGGCAATTTCTTGATCGTGGGTGATTTCTTTGAAGATTGTCTTGAGAAGAAAAAAATCTGGTACTCAACTAGGAGAGGTGCCATTTTATGGTGAAAGAGGGGATTGTGCTATGCCATAGGATTTTGGGAAAGGCAATGAGGTGGACAAAGTAAAAAATCGAGGTAATAGCCGGATTGCCACCACCTATTTCTGTCAAAGGTATCCGATGTTTTTTGGGGCATGCAGATTTCTATAGAAGGTTCATCAAAGACTTCTCAAATATTGCACAACCTTTATGCAAGCTACTTTAGAAGGAGGTGAATTCATTTTTGACGACACATGTCTGCAAGCTTTCGAATGAGTGAAAAAAAGACTTACCTTAGGACCCATTATCATGGCACCACACTGGTCTCTTTCGTTTGAGGTGATGTGCAATGCCAGTGGAGTTGCCTTAGGTGTTTTTTTTTGGTTAAAGGAGAAATAAAATATTTCACCCCATCTATTATGCCAGCAAGACACTCAATTAAGCTAAGAAGAACTATACAGTGATTGAACAGGAGGTTCTATAAATGATGTTTACATTTGAAAATTTTTGGGCATACTTGCTCGGAACTAAGTTGATTAATCATACTAGCACTCATTATTTGATGTAAAAAAAGGATGCTAAGCCAAGGAAAATCAAATGGGTGTGGCTCCTACAAGAGTTTGAGTTTGAGGTAATGGACTGAAAGGGAACCGAAAATTAGGTGGCTGATCACCTATCTAAGTTGAAGGTAGAGGCAAGATCGAAGGATGAGGTTGACATTGATGATACTTTTCCAGGTGAGCAGGTGTTGGATGAATAAAAAGATCTAATCCCATGGTTTGCTTATTATGTTAATTATTTGGTAAGTGACATGATTCCTACAGACCTGACCTCCCAGCAAAGGAAAAAGTTCATGTTCAATGTACGAAGATTCTATTATGATGAGCCATATTTTTTCCGTATTCGTACAGATGGGCTAATTCATAGATGTGTCCCAGAGGATGAGATGCTGTGCATACTAGGGCTCTTCCCTACTCATCCCCAATTGGGGGTCATCAAGCGGTACTGCACATAAAATTCTATAGTGTAGGTATTATTGGCCCACAATCTACTAGGATGCTTATGATTTTGCTCAAGCCTATGACCAATGCCAAAGACAAGGGGGCATCACTCGTAAGCATGAGCTGTCATTAACCCCAATCTTGGAGGTGAAGTTATTCGATATATGGGGTATTGACTTCAAGGGCCCATTTGTGAGCTCGTAAGGATGAAGTATATTCTGGTGGCTATATCAGAGTGGGTGGAAGCGATTGCACTCCCCAACAATGAAGGGAAGAGTGTCACAGCAATCCTAAGGAAGCATATTTTTGCAAGGTTCGATACTCCTAGACTCATCATCAGCGACGGTGGGTCTCACTTTTGTAATCACTTTTCAAAGCCTTGGTTTAAAAATACGGTGTGAAGCATAATGTGGAAACACTTACCATCCTCATTCAAGTAGACAAATAGAGGCCTCCAACAGGGAGATTAAGACTATCTTGGGGAAACCAGTGAACACTAACAAAATGGATTGGTCTAGATAGATGGATAATGCACTCGAGGCATATCAAACAACATATAAAACCCTATTGGAACTTCACCATATCAGCTGGTGTATGACAATTCATGTTATTTATCGGTAGTGCTTGAGCACAAGGCATTATGGGAAACCAAGAAATTGAATCTGGATTGGAATGAAGCTTCCAAGTTAAGGATAGATTAGTTAAATGAGTTGGATGAGTTTCGGCACTGAGCTTATGAGAGTCCATCCATATAAAAGGAAAGAATGAAGATCTACCATGATCTAAAGATTACAAAGAGTGACTTTAATGCTAGTGACATGGTCCTGCTATTTAACTTTAGACTCTATTTGCATCCAGGCAAATTGAAGTCCAAATGGATAGGGCCATATAGGGTGGTGAAAGTGTTCCCATATGGTGCCATTGAACAGGAAAATGATGATGGAAAGAGGTTCAAAGTAAACATCCAGAGGATATAGTAGTATCTGGGAATGCTAAGAAGCTAAAAGGAATCGAGTCTACATGTCTTCACGAATCATGAATAGTTAAGAGACTCACATCGTGCCGTAAGGTTAAATAAGGAGCTGCACGGGAGGCAACTCATGGATGTTTGGTGAAGTCTGAGTAGTTAAAAAAGGATGAACGGAGTTCCTAGAGTTCCACAAGTATGTTCCTCTCCTAGTTTTTATTTCACTACTTTGGGGATAAAGCTTGGTTTTTGATGGGGGTGTATCTGTTTGTTTTGTTCGTCCAAGGGTTTTGTTGTCGTGTTTAGTTTCCTTCGGACATGCTATCTAGTAGAACTGACATGTTTAGGATGTTTTTGTTTTGATTAACTAGGAGAAATTTAGGAGTACTTAACAACCAATTAAATGCACATGTATGTGATGTTGTTGAACAATGACCCCCTTTTAAAATAAAATTGTGATTAGTTGTGTGTGTTTACTACAAAGCATTACAAATATGTATATTTTTATGGCATTTGGTAGATTAGCATGATTAACTGATGTATAGTTGTGCATGAACCAGATAGGTGGTATGACATAACCATGTGCTATGTGTGAGTGAGTTCTTACCTTGTTCGTTGTTGTGTAGGTGATCTAGAATTTTCCTGATTAGTCTTTGCTTAGGTTAGAGGATAGGTAGTTAGGAAAAAATCATAGGTCATTTTTGACTTAGCTCGCTTTTAGCCCATATTGTCTGATCAAATGAAATATCCCTTGATCCAAATGATTGCAAGCCTAAACATGCCACTTTCTTTGATTAGCCCATTCACCTTCCCACATTTTATAATGAAACTATTATCGGCCTGGTCCCTCCTTGGATATTGTGAACCTCAACTCATGTAAAATTCCTAAGTTAAGCGTGGCTATTATATGGGTACGTAAGATGTGTGGGGAGAAAAATGAGAAAATTTAATCAATGAAAAGTGTGCATGGTGTGAGAAAGAAAAAGAAAAGAAAATTTTGAAAGTCAAGAAGAAGAAAAAAATAGAGAAAAATAGAAAAAAATAAACCACACCCACGGGTTGAAAGTTGAATAAAATAGAGAAAGGGAGAGAAGAAGACACAGAGGTAGAAGTGAAGCCACAAGTTATGTGGTGCCTAAGGAGGGTAAGTTACTATTATCCATATTTACCACACCAGTCTCCAAGCCTGCATTACAAGCCAGTGAAAGTCCTATAGTGATCCTAACCTGATTATCTAAAAAACCAGAAAACAGAAAATAAGAGCAAGTTTATGGTATCACCTGTGCAGTATTTGTACTTCTTTGTGAAAGTGAGAGCTTTGCTTGATAGTCCTGATTTCTTATATACATATCATTGTGATTGTTTGGGACTTCGGTTGCTGTGAGGGTACATGAGTTGTATTGCATACTATCAGTTGTCTGTGTAAATAACATTAGTGATTTCTTTGTTATTTTTTAATTATTTAGTGTCGTGTCTAAATCCGTTTGTCTCATTAGTTGTAGTTGCATGTGTGTGTAATAGTCCTGGTTTTGAGTGTTTGAAAGAAAAGGGGGTCAACACTTGATAGTGGTCATATGTTCAAATTTAATTATTGTTGGTTGTAGGTCTTCTATTTTACTTTCTTGTTAAGCGTCGCGTTTATAGTAGTCTTTTTATTTGCCTAAGGACACGCAAAAGTTCTAAGTTGAGGGTGTTGATGTGATACAATTTTTATGGCAGTTTCGATGCTTAAAACATAAGAAAAATACTTGGTCTTAGGTGTGTTTACACGGATATAAGATTTTTTTACTTTGTTTTTAGGGAAATCAGGTCTAAGAGTTAGATTTTGGAAAATGAGAGGAAAACTATAGAAAATGGCTTATTGTAGGTCTCAGTACGAGTCGTACCATCCTAATACAAGCCATACCTGGCACCCGTAGCTGAATTGCAGAGAAAATGCACAAGTTCAGAGCTAGCATACGACTGGCACTACGAGTCATACAATCTAGGTACGAGCCATACCAAGGGTCCATAACTTGAGATTTAGAAGATGTGCATTTGTAGAATCCATTGTATGAGCAGTGTCCATGAGTCGTGATATCTAGGTATGAACCATACTGACAGACTCATGGTGAGATTCATAGGATTGCACGTGTCATACCAGCATGGACGAGTTGTATGAAGGATCCGTAGGAGAATCATCAGAGATGCTAGATTGCTGAAGTTCAGACCACGACAGGCTCCTATGCCTCATAGTAACATTGTAAGAGACGTACCAACTTCTAGTACTGGAGAAGACCAGAAGCCGTAGACTCATATTGCGGAAGCATATCACGGCTCGTATCAACATGCTACGACTCATAGGTTGTCTCGGTGGAAGAATCCCTGTTAATTTAGGAAATGATTTCATTAATTGAATAAATACTTCTAGGTTATTTCCTTAATAGAACCGATACTTTCTTATTGTAATCGTGGTTTTTATGATTCCTAACACTACATAGAGAAAAAATACATGAGAACCTTGAGAGAATTCATCGTTGTTCTTGATTTTCAAAGTTTGATTGTGCAATTGGTCATTATGTTTTTCTTCCATCAATATTGTAAGTTCTTAATTATGTTTTCTTCTTTGAATTCTAATGTGACACCCCAAAAGACCTTAATTCTAGATTCGTGATTTAAAATGTGTTCAAAAGAAATTTCTACTAAATTCCCTCAGTATGAATTCTCTTACGAGTTGTAGGTTAGTGGTATGATCGTAGGATGACTCGTGGTATGATGCAAAGATTCCCTTATGATGATTGTACGAGAGGTTAAATGGATTGTATGATGGTTGTAGGAGTCGTAGAATGACTTGTGGAAGAGTTTAGGGGATTTCCAGGTGTGGGTGGTACGAGTGATGGTATGACCCGTAGTAGGGAGTTAGGGGTATGAAGTGTCCGTGGAAATATTCAGAAGATTGGAATTTTTTAATTAGCTGTTATGGGAGGGAACCATAAGCCATATAATGATGGTATGTCTCGTGGTACGAGTCATGACGAATAGCAGACTTAGTTTTTAATGCATAGTCCCAGGGGTATTTTTCATAACTCCCTAAGTTTTTAAATCCTAAATGGCATCGTTTTGGGTATCCTAAGGGACCGATTTAAGGGGTTTTCCTATTCTATTCCCTCATTCAACTCAAGAATCTCGTAAGTTCATCTTCTTCCCTTCTCTTCTCAAGATTCAAGACCTAGGGTTTCTTCTCCAAGGTGTAGCAGGCTTCAAGTTATTTAAGGGGTTCTTTGAGTAGGTATGTGAGACTTCAACAAGTATCTCCTTTAATTTTTGTGTCCCAATTTTTATGTTAAAACCCTAATTTCTTGATTTCTAGAAAAGTATGTCTTAGGGTTTCAACCTATGCATGATGTCTCATATGTCTCCTATTGATTCCAACTCCCTCATGATAAGTAGCTATATATGTTTATGAAATTACTTCCAAATTCATGATTTATGTGTATGATATGATAGTACCATGATCTTCTATAATTTTATCATGAACTAGCACTATTTTAGAGATATGGCCCTTATGAAATAGTTACATGATTTTACCATGATTTCGGTATATATGTTTAAAGCATGATTTGAATCTATGAATTTCATTAATCTAGAACACATGATTTATACTACGATCTTGGGTCTAGGATATTGTGAATTTTGATGAAAAAGCATGACCATGATTCCTCAAAATTTCGGGCCTTTTGATAGTAGAAAGTAGCCTTGATCCCACTCTCATGAATTCAGTATGTTATGATTAGTTGAACTCCCAGGTCTTAAAACCTCGTGTCACATCAGTCAGGGATTCTCCAAAGTAGAGAACGTTTCCCTTATCTCAGTCAAGGGTTCTCCATAGTAAAGAACGTTTCCCTTAGCTCAGTTAGGGATTCTCAATAGTAGAGAATGTTTTCCTTAGCTCCGTTAGGGATTCTCAATAGTAGAGAATGTTTCCCTTATCTCGGTCGGGCATTCTCAATAGTAGAGAATGTTTCCCTTAGTTCGGTCGGGCATTCTACCTAGTAGAGAACGTCTCCCTCAGTTCAGTTAGGGATTCTCCATACTAGAGAATGTTTCCCTTAGCTCAGTCAGGGATTCTCCATAGTAGAGAACGTCTCCATTAGCTTAGTTAGGGATTCTCAATAGTAGAGAATGTTTCCCTTAGCTCAATCAGGGATTCTCCGTAGTAGAGAACGTCTCCCTTAGCTCAGTCAGGGATTCTCCATCTTAGACAATGTTTCCCTTAGGCCAGTCAGGAATTCTCCATAGTAGAGAACATTTCCCTTAGTCCATCCAAGGATTCTCAATAATAGAGAATGCTTTCCTTAGCCTAGCTAAGAACTCTCATTAGTAGAGGAGATTTCAGTTACAAAATTCGATTTAGGGTAGTCTCAGACATCGGTTCAGCTCAGTTCTGCATAGTTCAGTTTTAGTATTTAGCAGTTATTTCAGCACCGTTTATGATTTTAGTTATAGCCTTAGCTCTCAGTATATGTACATGGCCCTTATGCATCATCTTTACTTGTATTTTAACTAACTGTTTTCAAATAAGTGTATAATGCTTGTATTTATAAATCTGAGATAGGGTTATTGCATTTTAGCTTAGTTATATATTCAATTATGTATTCAGTTTACTTTGTTTCAGTATACTTGCATGTTTCAGTTCTTTTACATTTCCCATATACTCGGTACATTCTAAGTACTGATCGCAAAGTTTATGTGCTATATCATTTTACGATATAGATCTAGGTTTTTAGACTCAGCCTCATGGTTAGACACGTTCTATTCCCACCTCAGCTGCCAGTTGTGAGACCTCATCTATTGAGGACAAGATTTATGATCATCCTGTTTTACTTCCATTTTAGTTCTAAATATTAGGAGTTAGCTGAGCTCATCAATTTAGTAGAGGCTTTCAGACATGTATAGACAGATTTCGCTTATGATTCATTATTATAATAGACTATGTCTTATGGTGTTGATTAGACTCTTTCATTTTGCTTCCGCTCAGTGTTGATCCTGTAAGCTATTATTCTATTAGTGTCATGTTATAATTATTCCATGAGTCGACTTGGGGCCACTCGTGGTTCTAGGTCCCATGTTACGGCTAGAGTGTGAATTTAATTTGTGAAAGACTTGGTATCAGAGAAAAAGGTGTAGAGGGTCCTAGAGTGTCTGAAAGCCGCGTTAAGTAGAGTCTTCTTCATGGGTATGAAGCGCGCCACACTTATGAAGAAGATGCTACGAGACGTCTTAGGAAAGTTCCCCTTACTTTATGATTCTTATTGTGAGTAGAGTTTGAGATTCTAATGGTTCCTCTCTTAACTCATTCTTTACGTACTCGTAGAAAATGCCTCCCAGATGAGCAAACGGAAGGAGAATGTCACGACCCAAATGTAGACCCAAATAAAGACACGAGACAAGAAACCTCGAGAGAGTCCAAGTCGAACCATAGCATGCACATAATGTCTAAACTCAACATAATAAAGTGGAAATCAGCATATATATAGACATACACACACATATATATATATATGTCATGATAAAACTAAATCAACAATGACAATCTGATTTCTAAATAATGTCTGGAAAGCCTCAAACATAATTGATGAGATGATGGGACAACACTCCCAACTAGCTTGACAAAGTCTAAAATTGAAAGATCATAACAAACTATAGATGACTAAACGTCCTCGAAGGATGAGGACTCACCAACACCGGCTAGACAGGTCTGAGAGGGAAGCAGGGGCTAATGATGCAGCTGAGACTGATCCTCGAACCTGTATCATGAAATGATACAACATAGAGTATGTGGTCAGTACTCGGAATGTACTGACTATGCCAGGTAAGTAGAAACGGACGTTAAAATACATAAGAGTTCATAAGAGTAGGATAAAGTAAATATTATAATGTAAACATAGGGGCTCAAGGTTTTCAAAACATTCATAAATCAATCATAATCATAATCATAAGAGAAAAGCTTCATTAAACATGACTTAAGCAAAGTAACATAAACATAACCATGCAAAAATCAAATGGAACAATGGGAGGACTCGTCTTAACCGACACCATCCTAATAGAGCCTTACATGATGTCCCACTATTTCGCGCAAGTGGTCAGGATTGTCCGCAGCTTGCCAGGCAGGGGGACGTGCATGCATGGTGATATCATAGGGATCCAATAATAAATATATACATATCTATGGTGGCTGTTACACCCCGTAAATTCACGACATGTATATGGCCTATTCACATGTTGGTTAAGAGTTTTTGAATGCCATACATGCTAGGAAAAGGCGCGGGGAAAGACCGGATAAGTGAAACGTCGAACCATCACAAGAGGAGGCTAGAAGACCTCCTCCGTAATGGCCAGAGTGTCACGGAGGCTCACCTCCGCGATACACAGCATGTCACGGAGGTGAGGTGTAGCCCCAAGTATAAAAGCCTCCAAACTTCGGTTTTTGCTTCATTTAACTAAAAATTTCCAGAAAATAATAGAGAGCATAGTTAAGAACAGAGGGCACGAAGGATTCTTTGAAATTTCCTTCCGTTTACACTATTAAATGCGGTCCAAACTCAAATTAACTCTAGATACCGAGGTATTACGCAGCAAGGAGCATTCTTACGGGTTTAGTTTCATGAAATTCGGCCGGCGAATCACCGTGCTACCGAGCTAAGGTAAGTAGAATTGCTCCAAATTAGTGTCAATATACTCGTAGCCCTAAAGTGAGTATTTCTCCCTTCTGGACTTTCGAGAAATAGCTTTCGAGAAATAGCGAGTTTTCGACCATTTTTCGATAAGCCAAAGTTTGGGCTATATATATTGAAAGTGATATTTTCTTCCAGAATATTAGCGTATTTAGTTCTAATTGACCTATATATAAATGCAGTTGGGAGAAATAGCGTAAGGCCTGGGGACTGGCTACGCCGCTTAGTCGTGAAATCCGAGGTGAAGGTATAAAGCTGCTCCTTCGGCAAGTTAGTAATCCTAGTATAGCAAATAGCGTGAATTCTAGAAGAAAGAATACTGAAGTGGAGTATTGAGTCCAATATGATTCCAGCAAGCATGTTTTATGTTATTATGCTATATTCAGAAAAAAGTCAGAACTCCAAGACGTATTGTACTGTGAATTATTTCGTATAAAGTTAGCTCAATAACATAATTAGTTTAATGCAGAAAAGAGATTCGTAATAGAATATCAAAACATGGATAGTATTTTAGATTGAACATGCTTGTTATATGTGATTGTTTGTTGAGACCCTGTTTGTGTTATGAGGGAACCCTTAGAGAGTCCTCGCCGCCCCGGGTTAATAGCCGTGTCGACTCCCGCCTGCAGGGTGAGGATACGTCACTCCAAGGAGTGGCATGCCATCCACAGTAGGACGAAGATGGAATGCAACATTCCCCATATCAGGCTGGATCAGCATAGCAAGATAGCTTACCCGTTGAGCGTCGCGCCTGTAGGGCAGACATGTGACATTGCATTACAATTTACATTTGCTGTGAGTACTCCCACTTAGACACAGTTATAGGCAGAGGCCATAGCCTGAGCTGCAGACCCAAGGGGGCCGGTAGAGGTGCCGTAGTTAGTAGGCGAGTGGAATGATTTATCTTTGATGGTTTTTTGACCCTAGTAGGGGTATATAGATTGTGTACATGGCACCTTCCGGCTTACAGGGGCTTGTATAGGTCCTTGTTTGTTATATATATATGTGCGTTTCGATATCTATTAGCTGATAGACAAGAGGTCGCCATGACACAGGTATGATTCTACCTACCATCAGTATAGAGTGTTAAGCTTATTTCCCGATTCCATCGCTCCAAACAATTTCTGAATACTTTCTCATTTTCATAATTACTAGTATTGTTGTTTATATTCAGTTGTGTTCGCTTTCTTTATATACTTGGCACCGTTGGTACTGACACCTCGTTTGGGCGCTGCAGGACATTGCTCGGCAGACTTATAGACGAGGAGCCGATCGCCGTGATCTCAGCCGCAGAGTTATCAGCCCGTCATTCAGAGCTTGGATATTCAGAGTTTTATATCATCTTTCTTTGTTGTATAGTACGGCAGGTCGGCGTCCTCCCGACCATCTATCAGTATTCTTAGAGGCTTGCGATTGTGTATATCTCCCTATGGTTATTGCAGCTCTGCCGTAGTGGGGCCATGTATGTTTAGTTGTTTAGTACTGTTGATTATGTTGGCCGTGTGGGCCATATCCAGTTAGTAGTGGTGACCTTATCGGTCACGCATAGCAACCGTTATTTTGATCCTAAGTAGCTAGTCGCATGGTGGCCTTGTCGCAACACAAGTTTCCTATGTATGTGGTTCTGGTTAGTTGAGTCATAGTATAGGCTATAGTCTAGCCGGCCGGGGTTGTATTTACGCCTGTTATATGCCCGTTGATTCTAGAATCTCGAGTTAGACAAATGTGCACCGATGTGCTTAGGCTCAAGTGATGTCTAGCGCTTCAGTCCTAATAGGGCACCAGGTGGTGCCAGTCATACCTCTCTGCTGGAGGGGCGTGACAAACTTGGTATCAGAGCAGGTCGTGTCCTCGTGGAGTCTCGTAAGCCGTGCTAAGTAGAATCTAATCTATGGATGTGTTGTGCACCACATACTATAGGCAGGAGGCGGTAAGGCATAATAGGATGGTTAATTTTCTTCATATTCAGTCGTGTCGTAGAGCAGTACAGTATAGGTTGAGTCCCAAACATACCATACTCTTGAATACGATACAAGTCGACCGATATCCTATCCTGTGTGTAAGATCGATATAGCACCGGAGAGGGTACCCACCACATAAGGTAACTACACCAATAGGAGGAGGTATCAGGGACCTCCCAATGTGATACCTTATCGGTACCATTCCCAAAGATATGTCGATAACTTCCATGAATAGGAAGTCATACATAACGTATAAATGAGTTGATTTATTTGTTAGATATATAAGATCTGATTAAGATAATAGACAATTACTAAATTATCGTGATAAGTGTGAGAAAGATAGGAAATGTAGGATTCCCACCTCAATCCCTTCACAGGTACGCCTCCATGCCTCCGTTTCGTTGCAGTATGAAAAAGCCATTCCTACCCCCTTAGTTTTGATCCCTTATAGCAAAGGGCATAAGGATTGAGGCATGTTGCCCAAAGCAAGCAAGTATGAAAGGTGGATTGCTGATTCCAGAAAGTGTTGTGAAAGAGTAAGGAGCTCTTATGATTATGTAAGTTGCAATGCATCTCTCACGGTAATAAGTCATAAGAGCAAGTAAGACTACTAGCTTACTCGAAGTGGGCGTAGGAGATCCGTCAATGATGGACTTCCAAGAAGAGTCAAGTTCAAGTCAGAAAAGATTAAACTCTCCGTAGCATGCTAACGATGGCAGGGTATGTCTGTAAGATAATTGTTATAATCTTAGCTGTGATATCGAAAGACAGGAGATTATATAAATAAGATGGGTCCCACCTGCTTCTAAGAAGTATAGGTTGGAACTTGACTCGGCAACCTTATTGACAATGTAAGGCAGGTATCTTAAACCCTGTGCAGCTCGCTTGAAGATGAGGGTGAAGAGCATGAATACCAGATTTTGAGGGGAAATCAGAATCACCTCTAGATTGATAGAACATCATTTATTAAGGACTAAACCTCAGACTCATTGTACTAAGAGACAAAAGATTGTAGTTTAGGAATGTCATGGCACATCCGCCTTGTAGAAGGAAAGAAGGTAAGAGGGTACCGACCTAGAGATTCGACCTAGTGTGGCCTAGAGACAAGGTCCAACAGACAGTCACGGGCCTTAATATAATTCCAAGTACACACAAGGTTCGGATGTTGACCACGTTGTAAGAGTGGCGAAATTTCAAATAGCATCATAGCTAAAGTGCTTGTGTGTGTTGCTTTAATGGGTACGAAAATCCAATGAAATGGTACGAGAGACAGAGATATCATTAAACCGTAGAAGCAAAGATATCATGTGGTAGTATGAAATTCAATAAAGCATGCTGTAGATTACGTATACCCAAGCAAAATTAAGTATGGATTGTACATAGTTGTTAATATATATATATATATATATATATATATATATATATATATATAAAATTTTTTTAATTTTTTGTTTTAATATTCAATATTCAAATTACAATCACATAGATTCCGGTTAGTTGCTAGAAGTATATACAACATCGTATCAAGGGGACCCTCAAAAAAAGCAAGGTGTTAAGTGTGATTCACGAGAGGCCATAGGAACTCTCCTAGCTTTCAGTTTATTGAGTTAATGGACTTATATGCTTGTTGCCGATCTAGACCCCCGTGCTTACAAGAATTAGTAGCCCGAATCAGGTGGTTAAATGATAACGGCGCGAAGTAGATTGCTCAATGACCAATGACGTCAGAGTTAGCAGTGGAAGCATCCTAAAGACCCAACGTTATTGCATGTGCCGTAACTGTAAATAACGACCGGCTACATACTCCGTGAGATTAGCAACACCGGGAGTCTTCCAGTGTTAAGTGGTCGTACATTGTTTCTCTCACTTTTGTAGGTGAGAGCGCCTTAGTCAACCTAGCCGTTATCATGCAACACCCCGCAAGTCGGCTAGGCCATCTCCTGGTCGAAAAACCGTGAGTACCCCAAGAAAGGGACCACATTAGTAGTCAGTGACACGTCAGGTACCTCCCCCCCCCATGGTTCTCGTAAGATATTCAGATACGTAGTCCTAGGATAAGGCCAGTCTTTACGGATTGCTCATACATCGAGAATTTCCTGCACAAAGAGTATAGATCCGAAAGGGATACAAACAAGGCATAAGAAATTAGTAGCACTACAGCGGCGTTGTTTACTAAGACAAGGAGATCGGTAGGTTCCCTATGAAGCCAGAACGGACGTCGCGAGTAAATCGGACTAAGCACAACTCTACAATTGTTCAATTAGAAGGACATTTAGGGCATCGTTAGACTACTCGCAAAGATTCGGGTCTTCAACCCAGCCTTATTCAATATTCAGCCGTATTATTAGAGAGAGCATGATCATTATCGATCTCTCGACGATACGGGCACATGGTGTGTAGACACCGTTCGTGTTATCCCAAAGAACAAGTAGTTTTAGCATGCGTCGAAGGCCGATAAGCTCTAGCTATACCCCAGAGATTACTTGTCGGTTTCTCCTAAGATGATGTCGCAGGGACCATCAATTATATGCCAAGTTCACTAAATATGAATATTCTATATCAACGGGAAGAAGGGTCAATGTAGCAACAAACGCCCTTAGCCATAAATCTATGGGGAGTTTAGTGATCTCGGGGGCATATTTATATGCCCAATTGATATACAAATGCATCGCTTTTGCCTTGTTTATCCAACAATGTTTGTACATTTGCATGTAAATTGTAGGAAGTGTGAATTTATACTAACCAACATGATTAGCGTTGTTTTTAAGTGTGAAAAACATACTTTTATGGAGCTAAGATGTATGTTGGGAGGAATCAAGATGGACCCGGGAACGAGCAAGGAAGTGTGGAGAAGCAAGGACAAGGGCTCAAGCGATGGAGTCAGTGACACGCCGTTATCCCAAGGGATGCATTCTGTCCGGGAGATATAAATTCAAGAAATTCCGTGAGAAGGTCCGCGATCGAGACGTGGCACGTTGGAATTAATTTCCCGCATCTTGACATTCCAAAGGAAGGTCCGCGTTGCACCGTGGCACGCCGTTCGTTGCATGCCGTGCCACGTTGGGAGCAATTACCTGGGCAGCCAAATTCCAGAGAGCCTCCATGTTTGTGCCGTGCTGAGGCAAAGGCTCGCGATGCCCAGATACAGCAGCTATTTATGAAAAATTTCGATCCTAGTGGCAAATAGAACACTTAGGTTCATTTTTAATTATTCTCGACTTGGTGGAGCAAGAACGTGGGTTACAAATGGAGAGGACGAAAATTCTTAGGGTTTTCTCTATCCCTTTCTTTCTTCAATTGTTTGCATGATTTACATTCATTTAACGATGTTCAATCCACAAATGAGTGGCTAATTCCCCTTTCTTGCCGAGGTTATGAACCGTTGTATTGAAATGTAATTATTGGACATTCGGTTGTTTTAATTTTCTTCTATGGCTGCTCTATTTAATTCTTGTTCTTACCGCATTAATATCTGGCCAATGTTAATGTAACTAAAGTCCGGTTTCACCCAGAGGGCAAGAAACTGGAAAGTTGTGAATTAATAGGGATATGATCTTTTCTTAGTTTGGGAAAATTGAGAATTGATTTACCTTCGTGATAGAAATATACCTCAAAGTCGTATTAGTCAAGGTGGAATCGGTTTTGTATGGCTAGAACATGAATTTCTTCTTATCACAGAAATGTAGGTGGAAGGTTCATGATTCTTAAGTTAAGTTAAATACGAGAGTTTTAATCCATAGGCATGTCTCCGACTTCAGTAACCGGGGAAAAGATAAACCACGTAAATTGATGATTAATTTCTTTACATGTTCGTTTTAGCTCAAAGATGCTCTCATTCATAGTTTAGACTCACTTGTATAAACATTCTACTTAGTATAAAATAGTTTCCAAAATATAAGAATCCTTTCCTTACACCTGTCTTCATTATTAGAGTTATAGTAAATTAACACTGAGAAAGTTTTACCCGTAGTCCGGCCCCAGGGGTTCGATTATCTCCGGTTCTTAAAAACGGCCACTATATTACTTGTACAACCCGTACACTTGCGGGCTCATCAAGTTTTTGGCGCCGTTGCTGGGGATTGGCAATTGGTGAAATTTTAATTTTGCTTAAAAGTGTTAGTTTGGTTATTTCTGTATTTTATTGTTGACAACTTGTCTTAGCCTGTATTTTGCGAGATAACAGATTTCCGTTGAACACGGGCAAGAGACAAAGATTTGGTGGATCCATCCTTAGAGCCGGAAAGACACCATCGCCAACGGAGAGAAGCTCTAGAAAGAAAATTGCAGTTGCTCAGATAAACACGTATGGAGCAACCACCGAACTACTCACTTGTGCGGGCAGTATTAGTGCCCGAGGAGATGGCAATAGGCCGGTTCGGCGATGGCAATCCCACATGCTAGTAATGTCACATCTAGCATTCGCAAACCTGAGCCAAGAGGGAGGTTCGAGCTAAACAGAACATGGTACTAAGCTGCACACAAGCTGGCAGTTCGTGTCTCCTCACGAGGATCCACAACATCTTTCAAAACTGGAGATAAGTGACACTACATCCCAGCTGGAGTGTCAACAAACTATGTCGCTTACACTGCTTCCCATTTTCACTTTTGGGAGAAGCCAAAAGGTGGTTGACAGCTGAGCCACCGAATTCTATAACCACATGGGATGATCTTGCAAAGAAGTTCTTGATCCGATTCTCTTTCCTTCCGGTAAAACAAAGAAGCGCTTAAAAGTCAAATTCCTAAGTTTCAACAAAGAAGGAGAGAATCCCATGTCCTCTGTAGCCGAACATCACTCTACCCTATGCGGACATCAGACGCACCCTATGTGGAGCCCGATCGACAACACGGTTGGGTAGGCACAAGGAGAGGCTACCATCAGACATTTCTACTCGATGAACCGGGAGGCCCGTGATTTAGCTGAAATTGTATGTTCATGCTTGAGATCCTGGTATGACATATGTCACCCGGGATAGAGTCTGCTTGGTGTATGCCCTGATGAAGTGGCTTGAGATAAATGTTGGGGCGGGGTGATCATCTCGCCATGAAGAGAGCCCGACCAGCATCAGGCATAAATATGGGTTCGGTGGTTTGCTTACCACATTCCCGAGGGGCCAAGTGATATCGAGGGGAGGAGGCCCCGATTACGCCCCATAAATTGGATAGATGTGCCTTGGATGTCACTAAAACCAAGGAACCTGATGACACTACCATGGGCCGGTGCTCACACTAGCCGAGCGACATGCTCGGGATGATCAGTATATAAGGCCCATGTATGTGATGCATGTTGTAATGACGCATCGTGGAAGGCCGACAACGGAGGATGAGTTGTGGCAAGTTGAGCTAGATTACCCATTCGGCGAGAATGCCAGGGCTCTATGCAGAGTGGGGCCAGCATTTGTGGATCCCGTAGATGATGATGTCCCCACCGACGAGGAGACACGCTGGGAAGACTCAAATGCTGAGTCGACGAGGACGGCGGGGGCAATTTCGAGCATGGGAGATGCAGGCACCACACCTAATGAAGAAGTTGAATACTTCAATTGATCAGGAGTTTCACCACCCAACCTTTGTGATATGTGAAATTATGTGAAAACTCGGGACAGTGTTCGGTTTAAGTGTGGTGGGAGTAGTTAGGTGCCACGTTTTGTTTATGTTTATGTTTTATGTGTTGTGCTTGTGAAAAATGTGACCTTGTGAGTTTGTGTGGTGTTTCATGTAATTAATTTGGTGTTGTAATGAATGTTGCTGCTTGTGTGTTGTGTTAAGCTGTTGTTAGTCGGTTGTTGTGTAAATATTTTTCCATTGGATATTTTTATAGTTTTTTATAGTTTCTATCGAAATTTTTAAAATTTTTGTTGAATTTCTTTATGTTAGTTTCTCGGCCTTGTTTTCGGTGCTTTTACCAGAATAGTCCCATTGAACCAAAGTCGTAGATAGTGACCGTTCACTATGATGGATGACGACCATCTTAAGGGAAATGTAGCCGATCGAGAGTTTTCTTTTTTCTTTTTCTTTCTTTTGTTTGTTTCCCAAACGTGTCGCTTACCATGACTGGAATTGTTACGTGTTTTACATGATATTAAGATGCAAAGGTGATTCGTATGAAAGCATGCAAATGTGTAAACATGTTGAGATACTAGGCCATAGAGGATCTGGGTGTGATCATGTTTAATATAGGTTCCTGTAATTAGCTAATTGAAGAGTCTGTGAATATCTTGAGTTGAGCATGTGCAGCTGAGTGGCAGGTGAGGTTTGATTATTCCATGCTATTGTGAAGTGTCTAGAACTTTCCTATGTGTGTACTAAAACGAAATGAAGTATGTGTATTGTAGGAAAGGATGTAGGCATTTCTTTGATTAAACTCAAAGTTTCTCCTTATCATACCCATCTTGAATGTACATCCAGCTAGCCCCATTAGCCTTTAGCCTATTTTTTCTTTTCAGAAGAGGTACAACCGAGTTTAATCCCTCTTTTCATTTGCCGTGAATTGATCTGCACTTATGTCAAGAGCACAATTTTCCCACAAGCAGTAAAGGAGTGCGAATTGCGAAACGGAAGGAAAAACGGAAGTGGTGAAAGTTAAAGAAAAGGTCAAAGGTTCACTTGCTAAAATGAAATAAAAATAAAGATGTATAACTAATCTTTTTCTAGTAAGTCGAGTGTGTCAGTGAAATGGGAACAAAACAAAAAAATTTCAAGAATGAGAGGATGGGGTGAAGAAACAATGCCCGTAATGAAGGTGGGATGTATTGAAAACGCTTAAGGAAGCTAGTTATGTCATTGGTCTGCCCAGTATTTACTAGTTCCTTAGCTTACATTACAACCTGCTAAGTCCTTACGTGATCTTACATCACACGCCCTTATATTAGTGGAGTAATACACCGGAGGCAAGCCTATGGTTCATGAAATGATGCATGTGAATTCTTTGGAGAGAGAGCGAATCATGTTCATATACCCCTACATGTAGTTCTTTGGAAATCATATGATGGCAAATGGGGTAATTTTCTTGTGTTGTGAGGGCACATGCTTGACGAGAGTTAAAATTATGTCGAATGTCTTGATCAGTTGATTTGCATGATTTTGCCGAGATCGAGAATCGATTCTTGAGTTTAGGAGGTCTTAATATGGTGTATTTCATTGTATTGATGAGACCATGCATGTTTTCTTGATGATTTGCTATATTAAATAATCGGTATAACTGTAGCTCGAATGGTCGAGCCAAAGTAGCTATGCATGAGTGTCAACTGCATGAGATGTGAGATTATTATTCCGAGGACGAACAAGGTTTAAGTGTGGGGTAAGTGATGTTGCAGAATGTATGCCCAAGTGATACTCAAATGTTTCATTTCCGACTTGTTTATCTATCGTTATGTACATTCTCATGATTTTTAGTTAAATGAATTTACACAACCAACATGATTAGTTTTGTTTTGCAAGTAAAAGGAAATTTTGGGAAGCTAATATACATATTGGTGAAGATCGGGAATGGCTTGGAAACAAGGAGTGGAAAATGACAAGGAAGAGCAGCAAAGATAAGGGCTCCGTGATGGAGCGTACACGCCTGCCATCGCGGGAGGCATTTCTACTCCTGATGAATTAATTTTGCAATTTCCAATGGAGGTTTGCGTTACCTCCGTGACACGGAGGCAATGCTCGCGATGCACTCTGTGTCACGTTGGAGTACAATTACCTAGAACATCGTTCCAGTGAAGGTGCGCGATAGCACCGTGGCACGTTGGCCAGGCCCGCGATGCAAGCCGTGCCACGCCGAGTTGAAATTGGCCGGGAGACAACTTCCATGAGGGTGCGCGATACCCCCGTGGCATCGGGAGGGAGAGCCCGTGGTACACCTGTGCCATGTTGCTTGTTATTCCGGAAAACTTCTCAATAGTATAAATAGCAACTTAGGTTTTATTTTAAACATTCTGACTTGGCTACAAGAACGTGTTGTGCAATTGAGAGGACCTAAAATTCTAGGTTCTTCTCTATCTCTTTCTCTTTATCTCAATTGTTTGTATGAATTCTACTTATTTGATGATGTTTAATCCACAAATGAGTGGATAAATTCACTTCTTGCTGAGGTTAAGAACAATTGTAGTGGAATGCAATTGTTGATCATTTCAGTTTTCATCTTTTCTTCAATGGTTGTTCTATCTTTTCTTGTTCTTACTGCATTAATGTTTGGCCAATGTTAATGTATATCTAGAAATCCAATTTTACTTTTGAAAAGGAAAGAAATTGGAAAGATGTGAATTGGTAGGATATGATCTCTTCTTAGTTTAGAAAATTGAGAATTGATTTACATTCACAATAGAAATATATCTGAAAGTCTTATTAGTCAATTAAGGAATCTACATGTATGGCTAGAGCATGAAATCTTTTATCATAGAAATGTAGATTAAGGTTCATGATTCTTAAATTGATGAGAAAGTTTCAATCCATAGGCATAATTCTTGACTAGCAACCGAAGAAAGATTAGCTGAATTGTATTGATAAATTAATTCCCCGCATGTTTGTTTTAACCTCGGCTTGCTCATTACTATTGTTCGTACTCAAATTATAATCTTCACTTATATTTTTATTACTTAGTGTTTACCTAAAATATTGTTTATTTGGTTGTCTCGCATTTGTAAAGATAGAGTTCACTAACGCTTTAGTTAATTAGTACCGTAGTTCAGTCCCTTTGGGATTTGATACTGGCTTTACTCAAGCCACTTTAATACTTGTTCGACCACGTGCACTTGTGTAGGGGCACACAAGACCGAATAGATAGCATGTCCGAGAGAAAAGAAACACAACAATAAAAACCTTCGGATGAACAAAATAGACAAAATAGATACACCCCTTTAAAAAACATTCTTTGTCCCAAAGACAAGAAAACAAGAACTATGAGAGAGACATACCTGGGTTCTCTAAGCGTCCTGCCATCCTGTGGAGGCGGGTGTAAAGGTACACTCTCCACCTCTACAATTGTGGCACTGTACGTGGCCGCACTAATGGTGTAATGGTATTATGGTCGCCCCTCAGCAATCTTGGATGCCTCGGAAACCTTTGTATATATTTAGGATAAATGTGGCTCACCCGAAGTATCCTCACCACCCACAAGCTCCCTAGGTATAACAAACAAACTCTCAACTCCTCTAGCTCTCTCTGCGTACTGCATATGTATTGGTCATGAGTTGGTGTGCCAGTTGTTGTTGCCCGCTTGCACTCCTTTCTCTTTCTTCTTGCTTGTGGCCTCCTCATCAACTACCTCCATTGACTTCCTCTTTCTTCTTTATCTCCACTAGTTGGCTGTTGGCCTAGAATACCCTTTAGATCAAGCTCCTCTAGCTTATCCTCAAATAATGGAATAGTCGGGGTTGATAACATGGTTGGATGTCGAGATGATAGCCGGCTACCTGACTTCCATGACCCCACTCTCTCAAACTCCTCACATACGGCTGCTCAGCTAGTCACTCGTTAAGTCATAGCTCAAAAGTGTCTAGTATATTGTGTAGGCCTCAGCTGCCTCCTCAATCTCAACCTTAACCAAGGCCGCACTCCGATCCATCACTGCAGACCCTTTTCTCTCAAGGTCGCCCTTGCCGCCTTCTGTAAGAACTCATGGGCCACTAGAATGCATCCAGTTGGGACTTGGCCCAATATGGCTAGTGGATATGCGGAGGAAGTGTTGGGGGTAGCTGTTGTGTCGTTGACTTTAATATTCTCGGCATCTCACTCCCCGCTTCAATCGAGATAGGGCATCTCGGCCGCACACCCTCGCGCAGACAATGGTGTTAGGATTATTACTTGTGCTCTGACATGGCTCAGTGGGTTCATCTCATCTCATATCAACCCAATATTAGCAGTCCAATTTCCTCGATTCTAGCACGACCATATCACCCGAGTACCAATCCCTACGTATCATATATATAAGACCGATAAAGGAATCATAGTGCTCAAGGGTAGAGCTCGATCCCGAATCTCCTCTCTCTTTTCTAAACCTCTCTCGGATATTATAGCATATCCTTACATGATGCATGCTACCAAAGCTGCTCTATAGGCACTCAAAATATTGTCATTTGTAGTTATGCCAACTCATGGCAAACCAATGTCCGCCAGACCTTCACTATGAAATTAAGGCGTGGTTTGGTGACCGCATGTCCACTGCTCACCCAATCACATCCTCTTTCTCCTCAACTATCACTCTAGCATTAACCACCACCTATCTCTATCTCTCTCCTTCAAGCACCCAACTTCTTGACCCTTTTCAGGCCCTCAACATGATAATCAAACTCTGCAATGAAGGCTGGGGAAGGATAATCTAGCCCATATAATATTTAGGAACAACCTTCTCTAAGACATCAACCGTGCCCCCCGGACCCTCACACTCTCTAGCCCATGCTACCCTTTACTTTCATCCCAACTGGAGTATTCTACTCCAGAGTTTTCAAGTAGTTGGCATAGAACTCCCTGACCATGTCAACACTAAAGCTGTCTGATGTTCTTGCCATCCAACTAAAAACCATATAGTCAAATAGTCGCTCATCTCTTCGACTCATATAGGGCACTAGTCAAGATTCACGGCTCCTCCTGAATGCTTCGCCTCAGATTCTTCATTGACATGAGGGTGAGGGCCTACTCAAAATTTTTTGAGCACCTGGCATACTCCACCTAATGGTACAGCTTCGAGGTGGGGTCTAATCATCCTTAGAATCTTTTTCCAACTTTCAACCCGGCTTCTTTCCCCCGAACCATCCTCATTATTTAAGCCACTACTAGACTCCTGTGATTGTACATCATCTCCTCTTCAGACTAGGGAGAATTCCATGGAGTTGTTGGAGGCAGTTGCCACCTGAGCTCTTAGCCTGTGCCCAGTGGTTCGAGGCTCAATGGGCCCATTTGTATCAACTTGGTACTCCTCTAGTGAACCACTAGGTGCATTTTTATCCCGCCGGATGTAGAGGTCTCATCTCTTAGGGACTTTTGAGCAGTAATCTCTTCTCTTGACCTCTTATCCTGGGAATCCTTGGTTGCTAGTCTTTATTGATCTAATATACCTTGAGAAGAGGTTATTATCGTATCTTGAAAAAAAATAAAGAAAAATCATGTACAAAAGATCATACTATGGCTCATCAATACGCAGCCATACCAAGGTGGTATGATCCATACTATGACTCATAGTGTCTTTTTGTCAGTAGTCATGAATCATTATATGACTCATACCAAGATGGCATGATTCGTACTAATGGTTGTATGATTAACTTATGAGAATGTTTTCTATATTTTTCTACGACCATTATCACACCATAGTGGGATGCTATGAGTAGTACCAAATAGTCATGATTTAAATTTTCACTTTGAACCTTCCTATTTCTTGGTATTATAACTTGGTACGATTCGTATTTAGAAACCACAAATTGTACTGAGTCCAATACCCTAGTTTTTCAAACTTAATA
The DNA here is from genome assembly GCA_018107945.1 of Datura stramonium. NCBI lineage: Eukaryota > Viridiplantae > Streptophyta > Magnoliopsida > Solanales > Solanaceae > Datura > Datura stramonium. The sequence goes on along the minus strand of JACEIK010001689.1, from coordinate 175,800 downwards.
CCTTGGGACAGTCCCAACGTAATCATCCTACGAGTCAAAGGATGAATCGGTGGAAGCATGCCTCATCCTATGCAGTACAAGATATGAAACAAACATATTTTAAAGTGGGTACTCAGACTTCGCCACTGTTCAAGGTCTTTGGATGACTACACGCAAGTGCACGTGGTCGAACAAGTAGTAAATGGCTCAAGTAAGCCAAGTATCGATCCTACAAAGGACCGGACTAAGGTAACACCCAATCGCGTCAATAAACTTTAATCCTAAAATGCATTACCAAGCAGTATAATATTTTGAGATTTTTGTTTCCTAATTTATACTAAATCTAAAATGAATATACAATTTGAGTCTGAACTATAGTTATGAGCATGCCGAGGCTAAAACGAACATGTAGAGAAATAAATTGCGCATACAATTTGATTAATCTTTTCCTCCTAAGCAGCAGTCAAGAATTATTGCCTATGGATTAGTATTTAACCCAACTTAAGAATACTCATAAGAATCCTTCCACCTACATTTTTGTGATAAAGAAATTCATGCTCTAACCATACAAAATCGATTCCGTAATTGAATAATGACTTTCGTGTATATTTCTATCCTGAAGGTAAATCAATTCTCAATTTTTCCAAACTAAAAAAAGATAATATCCTATCAATTCACAACTTTCCAATTTCTTTCTCTCTCGAGTGAAACCAGACTTTTAGATATACATTAACATTGGCCACACATTAATGCAGTAAGAACAAGAATTAATAGAACAAACTTATGGAAGAAAAGATGAAAGAACCAAATGATCAATAATTACATTTCACGCCAAATGCTCTTAACCTGAGCAACAAGTGATTTATCCACTCATTTGTGGATTAAAACATCCAATGAGTGTAAATCACACAAACAATTGAAATAAAGGAGAAAGAGATAAAAGAAGAACCCTAGGCCCCAGCCCCTCAACCGCCCGTAACCCACGTTCTTGCTCCACCAAGTCAGAATAATTAAAAATGAACCTAAGTGTTCTATTTATACCGGTGGGAATTTTTTCCGGAATAGCAACGTGTCACGGAGTGCATCGTGAGCACTGTGGTTACACCCCGTAAGATTCCCTAAGATCTATATGGCCTATTCGCACGTTGGTTAAGCATATTTGAAAGTCATACGTGCTAGAAAAGGCCCGGAAAAAGATCGGACTTGAAACCTGCTGAACCATCAAGGAATGCGCCGGGGCAGAGCCCCCTCCGCTGGCGGCGCGTGTCACGGAGGTGGGGCCACCGTTGGCTCGTGACACGTTGGCCCGGTCTGCCCAAGTATATAAAGCCCCCACTTCGTTTTTAATGATAAAACATTTGGAAATTTCCGTAGAGTCGCGAGAAACAGGGGAAGCACGCAAATATATATATAATCGTTTGACTACGCCAAACATAGTCTAACTCAAATTAACCTCGTGTACCGAGGTATTTAGCAAGAGCACTCACGGATTTTGTTTTGCGAAATTCGGCCAACGACCGTCGAGCACGGACCTAAGGTAAGTAGAATTGCTCCAAACTAGTGTCTTTGTGCTCCTAGTCAGAAGTGAATACTTATCCCTTCTCGGACTTCAAAAATAGCAAAAGCTGAATGTTTTCGATAAGCCTAAGTTTAGGCTATAATTAGTCGAAAGTGAAGTCGCCCTTAGAATAGAGTTGTATTTAGTACTACCTTGATGTATATATGGAATGCAGTTGGGAGAATTAGCTGGAGTACTGACCGAGCCTCGCCCGACAGTCAGATAACTCGAGGTTAAGGTATGTGAAGTTGTTCTTCGCCAGTTAGTAAGCCTTAGCTTCAATCATAGTAAACTCCGTATTTTGAGCCTCCTGAGTTGAATGCTGAGAATTGAGTAAGTCTAGTAAATTCTAGTTTGCGTTGTTGTATTGTATTCAGTCCGAAAGATAGAGAAGCATGCGCCAAAGGGCGAGTTTACATTCCAGATTCAATATAGCCTATTGTATGATTAGAAAGCATGTTTGTAGAATAAAAAGAAAACAGACATTTTTTAGAATAAAAGCAAATAAAATCGATAGACGTACAAGATATGATTACGTACTCAGCTATTCAGTGCCTCTAAGGGCTACACCAGCCATTCAGTCAGACGAGATATTTGCTACAGATTAGCCATATTAGACAGATAGTATCCTTGCTACAATTAGCTAACATAAAGAAAGATTTTAGAACGCATAATTAGTAAAGAATCGCATAGCAGAAAACTGAAATCGTAACGAGGAATCGATTGATAGTTTTTCTGCCATACATGCTTGCTATTTATATGTGTTATTTGTTTGTTGAAACTTCTTGATAAAGGTGAGGGCCCCTTATTGAGCTTCCTCACCGCCCCCGGGCTGGTAATCGTGTCGCCCACCGAGTGGGTGGGCTTAAGTCACTCCCGAGGGGTGGCATGCCATCCCTGGCCTTGGACGAAGATGGGGATGAAGCTTTCCATAGCGCGGCCTCTGACAAGATTCAGTTGTCTCCCCGTTGACTTGTTCCAGGGAGCAGGTAAAGCCTCTGTTTCAGGTACCCTGTTGAGAGTTCCGGGGAAACAGACCCATCTGTTGCAAACACCGTACAGAGTCCTCCGGCTCGACACGGCTACTTATACGCGGTCGAGGCCCGAGCCGAGACCCAGTGGGGCCGGTAGAGCTCCGAGTGAGCAGAAGGAGTGGAGGACTTATTTTTGGCTGGTTTTGACTCGGGTAGGGGTATATAGATTGCTTGCTTGCTTCTGGTCTCATCCGGCTTATGGGGGTTGGTATTGGCTCTTTCTTGCTACTTGTATATCTATTTATGTGCTATATACTGTTACTAGACAAAGAAACATCTAAGGTTTGGCCTGTACGCCTCCGCCTTATTAGTAAAGAAAGTGATGATTCAGTTTATACCAGGCTTCTTCAGATTCAGTTATCTCCTGCTATACAGATTTTCTATTATGTTGTTGTATTCAGTTGCTTTGCATACCAAGACCACGTACCGACGCCAAAGGGGCGCCGCATTACTTGCCCTCATAGGTATCATAGAATGAGGAGGCATCCTCGTTTCATCCCAAACCCAGCTATTGGAGTCATCAACTCCTGTCATCCGAGTCTGATTTCCAGAGAGGTGTAGCTCTTTCCTTGATGTACAGTATGGGCAATGGGGCCCTGTCCTGATCATTTCTATTGTTACTCATAGAGGCTTGCAGATTGTATATATTATCTCACCGTGGCCGCTTGAGCCGGTCGTGTGAGGTCAGTGGCAAGCTTGTTATATCTCGTTAGTATTCGCTTTATGTTGGTCGTGGGGCCGTAGCTTGACAGTAGTGGTGACCTTGCCGGTCACGTAGCTTTCCAGTATTTCCTTCGTTGAGTTTCAGTTGACTAGACAAACATGGTGGCCTTGTCGGTCCGCATAGGTTCCGTTTATGAGTATGTTTCGGTTAGTCAGTTACCACAGCACAGGCTATAGGCCCAGATGGTCGGAGGCCGTGTTTACAGCTGTTATATAGTCTTGTTTCCAGGAACCTGAGATAGAGCTAGCCAGGCACTAGATGTGCCTAGGCCCACCAGTTAGTAGTTCAGGTCCTTCTAGGGCACTGAAAGCGCCTGCTCCCCCCAAGGCGGGGCGTGACAAACTTGGTATCGAGTAGGTCAGTGGTCCCAGTGAGCCCGGCAAGGCCGTGCTGGGAGAGTCTTGTCTATGGATGTGTTGTGCACCACATACTATAGGCAGGAGGCTGCAGAGCATGATAGGCTGTTACTCTTCTTCTCAGTCGTGCCAATAGATATAGAGACAAGCAAGATAAATGATCTCAAAACTTACGATTTTTTTATCAGATAAAAGAATGCAGATCAATGATAACTTATCCACAAGGCAAAAGATCAAGACACAATGCAGGAAGCATTTTGCAGATGCCTGAGACTGCACGGAAAGTCAGCCCGACTCCTGAGGGCGACATAGAGGCTTCATCACAGCTATCTCAGCAGTCCCCCTACATCAGGAGAGGTTGGGCACTACACCGGCTCGATGGCCCCCGTGCCTTCGCCATCGCACTCAGAGGTTCGTAGCGCCGTAGTTATGATGGCACAAATGATGCACGACAAATGCTTTTCATGGCGCCACCTGTAGCAGCAGAGTCTTCAGGTGGGTCAGGCAGTTCCAAGGTCAGGGATGTCCGACCAGAGGTCAGTGGGGTAGAGACAGTCAGGGCAAAGGGATCCGCAGGCCACGAGCTCCAAAGAAATTTCGCCGGGCGTGGGCCTTCGTGCCCAAAAGAGGCAGAGGCCGAGGTGGATCGAGCCTCCAGTTCGTGTACGGGCTCAAACCGTACTTATGCACTACCAGGGACATGACCCGCAGGCGTCTCCGGATGTGGTAACAGGTACGATGGCTATCTGTTCATGCCCTGCTTATGTATTGATTGATCCAGATCCACTTATCATATATTACCCCATTTGTGGCAAGTTGTTGTTCAATATTGCACTGCACTATTACAACAGCCCCCGGGGTGATCCACGCCCGTCGGTGACTCGATTGTAGCTAGCAGAATTTACTGAGGGTGTACAGTAGAGGTTGCTGACTGCCAGACCACAGTAGATCTGGTAGAACTAGAAATGATAGACTCCCGATGCCATAATGGGTATGGATTGCTAGTGCCGTGCTATGCCAATGTAGAATGTTGGACCAAGACGGCACGATTCTACTTCAGAGAGGCAAGCAGGAGTGGAAAGGGCAGCACAGCTATGCCAAATGGTAGGTTTATTTCCAACCTTTAGGCGAGGAAATTGATAACTAAGGGATGTAATACCTTCACTCCAGTCGAGTTCATGTCCGAGCGTAATCTCCGACACTGGGCCGTCTAAGTGGTGAACGAGTTTCCCGATGTGTTTCTGCATGAGTTACCCGGTATTCCCCAGAAAGTGAAATAGACTTTTTACTATTGATATGTTACCAGGCACTCTGCCTATATCAATTCCTCCCTATAGTATGGCTCCTGCAGAACTTAGAGAATTAAAGGAGCAAACTCGAAGATTTGTTAGACAAAGGGTTCATCAAAGCAGCATTTTCTTACCATGGGGTGCGCCGCTTCTATTTGGTGAGGAAGAAGGATGGCTCACTCCGTATGTGCATAGATTATCGGCAGTTGAATAAAGTTACAGTGAAGAACAACTACCTGCTTCCCATAATAGATGATTTATTTGATCAGTTACAGTGAGCCGATACTTTTCCAAGATTGACTTGCGGTCCTGATATCACCAAGTTCGATATCGTGAAAGAGATATTCTAAACGGCATTCAGACCGATATGGACATTTGAATTTCTAGTCATGTCCTTTGGGTTAACGAATGCCCCAGCAATATTCATGGGATCTGGATGAACAGTATTTTTAGACCATATCTTGACCTGTTCGTGATAGTGTTTATTGATGACATTCTAGTGTATTCTCGCTCCGGCGTATCACCGGACTCATTTGAGGACGTTGCTCCAGATCCTAAGGGACCCCAGCTATATGCTAAAATTTTCCAAGTGTGAATTCTGGCTGATCTCAGTAGCCTTCTTAGGGCCCATTGTGTCGATGTCGGTATACGTGCTGACACGCGTAAAATAGAAGGGCCAAATCATGGCTCAGGTCACTCACTCCGACTCGGGTCTGTAGCTTTCTAGGATTAGCTGGGTATTATAGGAGGTTCGTTGAAGGGTTCTCATCTATTGCGGCACCTCTAACCAAACTGACGCAGAAAGCAAAGTTTCAAAGGGATTGTAGGCATGCGAGTAGAGTTTCCAGAACCGAAAGACAGATTGACCTCCGCCCCGCTGCTAGCATTGCCGGAAGGTACAGAAGGTTATTCGGCAGGAGTTTGCGATGCATCAGGTGTCGGGTTGGGTTGTGTGTTGATGCAGCATGGTAAGGTGACTGCATATACTTCCAGACAGCTGAGAAACATGAGAAGAACTACCCGACTCACGACCCGGAGTTAGCCGTAGTGATCCATGCCTTGGAAAATGTGGAGACATTATCCGTATGGTGTCCATGTGAATATTTTCACAGTCACAAGAGCTTACAGTATACTTCACCAGAGGAGTTAAATCTGCGACAGCGTCGCTGGCTGGAATTGCTAAAAGAGTACGACGGGATATTCTCAGACCACCCGAGAAGAGCCAATATTGTAGCAGATGCTCTTTACTGTAGGTCCATGGGGAGTTTATGTATTTGCAGCCCCGGAGCAGCGGAATTGGTCAGGGAGATGGCATCAGTTAGCTAGCCTAGCCGTTCATATAGCAGAAACAGAGGAGGATAACAGAGCGGTAGTTCATAACACCGCCGTGTCATCCTTAGTTGTGGAAGTAAAGGAACGGCAATATGAGGATCCCGACCTAGTTCCACTTAAAGATTATATTCCGCAGGAAGTGCCAGATTTCCAGGTAACAGAGGATGGAGTGCTGCGTTGTAAAGACCGGGGTCTATGTGTTCCAGATGTTTCAGCCCTCCGCCGCAGATTATGAATGAGGTACATTGCTCTCTGCTATTCCTCCACCCTACGCGACAAAGATGTATCATATATCAAAGAAAACTAATATGGCCAGGTATGAAAAGAGAAATTGCTGAATTTGTAGCCCAGCGTCCCCAACTTCCAACAGGTGAAAGAGAACATCAGAAACCATGCGTTTGACTCGTGACATAGCTATGCCTCTCTCTGAAATGGGAAGCAAGAATATGGATTTTGTGACAAAGATTACTCCCGTACTAGACATAGACATGATTCTATATAAGATAGTTGACAGATTGACAAAATCAGCTCATTTCCTGCCAGTAAGAACTACTTTCTCGGTCGAAGATTATGCCGAGCCGTATATCCGAGAGATAGTCGATTGCACGGAGTACCGCATCCATTATTTCCGATAGAGGAGCACAGCTTACGGTTAGATTTTGGAAGTCTTTTCTGCAAAGGTTCGGGTACGCAGATTAAGTTGAGCACCGCATTCCACCTCGACGTATGGACAGCCGAACGCACATTCGTACGCTCGAAAATATGTTGCGAGCGTGTGCTAGATTTTGGTGGTAGCCGGATGAGCATTTGCCCTAATTGAGTTTGCTTATAATAATAGCTATCACTGCCTATTCAGATGGCGCCTTTCGAGGCTTCATACGGGCGAAAATGCACGCCGGTTGGCTGGTTTGAAATAGAATTGGAAGATTGATTGGGCCACATTGTTTAGCAAACAGAGGAGAAAGTAAAGCTTATTAGAGAACGTCTATTGACCGCACAGAGTCGCCAGAAATCATATGCGATGTACTTTGGCGAGAAACCTCGGGAATTCGATGTGTGAATGACTGGGTATTTGAAGGTGTCTCCGATAAAAGGGGCGATGAGATCTGGCAAGAAAGGTAAGCTCACCAAGATTTGCTGGGCCACACGTATTCGTCACATCAGGCCAAGCGGGCATATGAGCTGAACTTGCCTCCGGTAATTGTAACTGCTCATCCGCCTTTCATGTATCCATGTTGAGGAAATGCTTAGAGACCCGCCAAGAGCAGTCCCAGCTTCAGGATATCCGTGTTACGTAAGAGCCGGCCTACGAAGACGTTCCAAGAGGCCATCCTGTGACGTGGATGTATTCGCAGACTGAGAACCAAAGATATTGCATCTACAAAGTATTGTGGCGTAATAGGAACCGAGAGGAAATGACGTGGGACGCGGAGGAAGTCATGAAAGCTAGATATCCTCACTTATCTGAAGCCTATTCAGCGACAGTATGTCCGTATTATTATTTATGCAAGACTATAGTTGTATATGTATGAAATGAGAAAGATTGATGTTTAGCTATCAAGTGAACTTTAAAGTATTGTGGAGTATCCTGGTATTGGACTTTTCTGTGTTTCAGGCTTTTTGGGATAGTCCATATTGACAGGAAACTCGTCGATATTTTTCCAAAAGTAGTAAGTCAAGATGAGTTGAGAATTCCTCTAGATAGTAGTTTTCATTCGAGGATCTAATGTTCTTAAGGGAGAATGTTACACTTCTCGTAAGATTCCTGGGTATCTAGATGGCCTATTCACACATGGGTTAAGCATATTTGAAAGTCATACGTATAGAAAAGGCCCGGAAAAAGATCGGACGTAAAACCCGTCGAACCACCGCGGAAGGCGCCGGCGTAGCCTCCGCGATGGCACTGGGCAGAGCCTCCGGGCGATGGCGCCGTCACGGAGAGGTGGGCCACCGCGTTGGCTCCGTGGACACGTTGGGCCTGTCCAGCTCGGGAGTATATATAAGCCCAAACTTCGGTTTTTAATGATAAAACATTTGGAAATTTCCAGAGAGTCGCGAGAAACAGGGGAGGCACGCAAATATATATATATATATAATCATTTGATTACGCTGCCAAACATAGTCTAAACCTAAATTAACTTCAGGTACCAAGGTATTTTAGATAGCAGTGAGCATTCCTAATGATTTTTGCTCTCGCGAAATACCACACGAATCGCCGATTCACCGGATTCAAGGTAAGTGAATTGCTCCAAACTAGTGTCTATGTGCTCCTAGCCGTAAAGTGAATACTTCTCCCTTCTGGACTTCTGAAAAATAGCAAGTTTTCTAATTATCTTTCGATAAGCCTAAGTTTAGACGATAATTATATCGAAAGTGACGTCGTCCTTCGAATAGAGTTGTATTTTTAGTACTTGATGTATATGAATGAAGTTGGGAGAATTAGTTGGAGTACTGACCGAACTCGCCTCGTCGACAGTCGGATAACTCGAGGTTAGTATGTGAAGTTGTTCTTCGCAAGTTAGTGTTTACTGGATCATAGTAAACTCCTGTAATTGTGCTCCTCGGAGTTGAATGTTGAGAATTGAGTAAGTCTAGTAAATTCTGGTTTGCGTTGCTGTATTGTATTCAGTCCGAAAGATAGAGAAGCATGCGCCAAAGGGCCAGCTAGCATTCCATTCGCATAGCCTATTGTATGATTAGCAAGCATGTTGTAGAATAAAAGAAACAGATTTTTAGAATAAAAGTTAGTAAAATAAAATCGATAGACAAGAGACAGTATTATGACTACGTACTAGCTATTCAAAGTTCCCCAGGGCTGCAGACTAGCCATTCAGATAGGACAGATATTAGCTACGTGATTAGCCATTCGCATGATAATATCCCTGGCCACGACAGCCAACCGCTAAAGAAAGATTTCAGAATCGCATAATCAAGAAGAATCAATATAGTACAAAAAGAGATCAGAACGAGAATCAGATTTCAGATAGCCTTTTCGCTTATACATGCTTGCTATTTATATGTGCTATTTGTTTGTTGAGACATGAGGGCGTGAGGGCCCTATTGAGCTTCCTCACCGCCCTCGATTGGTAATCGTGTCGCCCACCGGGAGTGGGCGGGCTTACGTCACCCGAGGGGTGGCATGCCGTCCTGGGCTTGGACGAAGATGGAATGTAGCTTCCATAATCGTTCCTGACGCAAGACATGCTTGCTCCCCGTTGACTTGTTCCAGGAGTGTGCATACCAAGCCAGGTAGCCTCTATTGAGAGCTGGGGAACCAGACCTATCTGTTGCAGACATCGCACAGAGTCCTCCGGACTCGACATGGTTACTATATCGCAGGCCGGCTCCGAGCCTGAGACCTGTGGGGCCGGGTAGAGGAGCTCCTGAGTGAGCACATGAGTGGAGTGACCTATTTTTGGCCGGTTTTGACTCGGGTAGGGGTCTGTAGATTGTTTGCTTGCTTGGTGCCATCCGGCTTATGGGGAAGGGTATTGGCTCTCGCTTGCTACTTGTATATCTATTTATGTTCTATGTACTAGTTACTAGACAGCAGGCCATCAAGGCAGGCCAGTATCGCCTCCGCCTTATCAAGAAGAAAGCATGATTCGCTTATACCAGCCTTCGTATCTGCCACTGCCATACGCATTTGCTAGTGTTATGTTGTTGTATTCGCTGTATTATTTCAGTTGCTTTATTACCAAGATCAAAGGGTACGACCTCCCTAGTGGGGCGCTGCATTACTTGCCTGCAGGCATTCATAGACGAGAGGCGATCCTCGTGATTCCAAATACTATTGAGTCATCAACTCCGTTATCCGGAGTCCGATTCCAGAGGTGTAGCTCTTTTCCTTTGATGTGGCATGGGTAGGTCGGGGCCCTATCCCATCATTTCTATTGTTACTCATGAGGCTTGCAGATTGTATATATTATCTCCTTATGGTCACTGAGCCGTCGTAGAGGCCGCAGTTGTTATAGCGTTTTAGTGTTTCTGCTTTTATGTTGGCTCTGCGGGGCCGTAGCTTGACAAGAGGTGACCTTGCCGGTCACGTAGCTTTCTAGTATTTCCTTCATTGAGTCTCCGTTGACTAGACAACATGGTGGCCTTGTCGTCCGCATAGGTTCCGTTTATGAGTATGTTTCTCGTTAATGCTACTACGTGCACAGTGTGGCTATAGGCCCAGATGGCCTGAGGCCGTATATACCGTTATATAGCCCTTTGTTTCCAGAACCCGAGATAGAGCTAGCCGTGCACCGCATGTGCCTAGCCCACCTCGCTAGTAGTTCAGTCCTTTCTAGAGCACTGGGTGCGCCATACCTCCAAGGCGGAGGGCGTGACACACTACCTCCGTGACACAAAGACGAACGCGAACCACGGAACCCACCTCCAGGTATCTATGCCCAACGTGTCACTGCAACGCTGGGCTTGGCCAATGTGCCACGGCTCCAACGCACACCTCACCGGGAATTTCATGTTCCAGGTAATTAGGGTCCAACGTGCCACGGAGGCAACACACTCCTCTCGAAATTGGCCAACTTTTATCATCCGGGCAGAATGCATCCGCGATGGCAATATGGACACGGCTCCATCGCGGAGCCCCTTTTAATTCCTGCTTTCCTTGACCCTTTCCCTGCTCGCTTCCGGTCCATTCCCGATTTCTCCCAACATGCATCTTAGCTTCCTAAAATTGTACTTTTTCCGCAAAACAGCACTAATCATGTTGGTTAGTATACCACATTTACTACAAATTACATGATAATACACAAATAACGATAGATAAACAAGATGAAAGAGTATCACTTGGCATATAATTTCGCCCAAGATCACTTACCCCACACTTAAAACCTTGTTCGTCCTAAAAATAAACTTCACATCTCATGCATTTGAAACCCACGCATAGCTACTTTGGCTCTAATAATTCCAGCTACGGTTATACCGATTATTTACTATAGAAAATCATCAAGAAAACATGCATAGTCTCATCAATGTACAATGACATTCAACACATCAAGACCTCCTTGAATCAAGAATCGACTCTCACTCGAGGCAAACTCATGCAAATCAGAGATCAAGATATCCGATACGAAATTCAACCTCTCTGGCCAAGCATGTGCCCTCACAACACAAGAGAAATTCCCTTTGGAAATTATATGAACTCAAAAACATTACATGCAAGGACATATGTATCCATTTCGCTCTTCTCCTGTAAAGAATTCACATGCATCATGTCATGAACCATAGGCTTGTCTCTAGTGTATTACTCCACTAATATAAGGACGCGTGATGTAATATCACATAGGACTTAACGGGTTGTAATGTAAGCTAGGTAACTAGTAAACACGGGCTAACCAATAACAACTAGCATCCTTAAGCGCTTTTCAATACATCCCATCACATTATGGGCATTGTTTCTTCCTTCATCCTCCCCTTCTTGAAGTCTTTCTTTATTTTTTTATTTTTTTTTGTCCCCATTTATTTAAGCACACTTGACTAAATAACAAATATTAGTTATACATCTTCATTTTATTTAATCTCATGTTAGTGCACCTTGACCTCCTTTTTCTTTCACCACTTCAAATCTTTTCTTTCTTTTCACAAATTCTCACTCCTTGGACACTCTGTGCGAATTTTTTTTTTCTTGAGAATTAAGAGTTTTGGATCAAATTCACGGATAATGAAAAGAAGGGGTTAAGCCGGTTTACAACTTTTCGACGAAAGAAAAAAATAAAGCCAAAGGCTCAATGGCTAACTAGGATTGACATTCAAGGTGGGTATGATAATGAAAAAAAAACTTCTAGTTAAAACAAAGAAACGCTACATCCTTTCCTACACTACACTTCCTTCATTTCGTTTCGTACACACATCGTGCAAGTTCTAGACAATTCACAATAGCATGGAATAATCGAAACCCTCACCTCACACACCGTTGCACATGCTCAACTCAAGAAATATTCATCGACTCTTCAATCATCTAATTACAAGAATTCAAACATTAAGCCTCAATCACACAATCGAACTCTATGGCCTAGGTATTCAACATATTTACGAAGTTGCATGCTTTCATGCTGAATCACTCTTGCATTCTAACTATCATGTACAACACGTAACAAGCACTTCGGCACTTAAAGTAGCGACACGATTGGGATACAAACAAACAAAAGAAAAATAAATGAAAGAAAAAATACTCCTATCTACCTTCATTTCCTTTAAGACTGGCCGTCATCCATCCATCATAGGGAACGGTCACTATTTACGACTTTGTTCAATGGGACTATTCTTGGTAAAATAACCGAAACAAACGCGAGAAACCCAATCATAAAATAATTTAACGAAAAAAAGAATTTTTTTTTAAATATCGATAATTTCGATAAAAATATTTACACAACCAAATTTCCAACAACATTCATCAAAGACACAACAATTTCACATTCATTACAATACCGAACACACACAAAAATCACAAAAGGTGCACAATTCTTTTCTCCAAGCACAACAACAGAACATTAATATCAATAATGACAAGACAACAACCAGCAACTAACTACTCCCCACCCCACACTTAAAATCGAACACTCAGCCTCAAGAACAAAATTCAACATAGCACAAAAAGTGGGTGGTGAAACTCCCCGATCAATTGAAGTATCTAACTTCTTCGTCGTGCCACGCTCGTCTCCCATGTCCGAATCGCCCCTCTCGTCCTCATCCGACTCAACATCGAGTCCTCACGACGTGTCTCCTCATGGTGGGGACGTCGTCATCCACACCCACAATGGCCCACCCGACATAGAGCCCTAGTATTTTCACCTAAGGTAGTCTAAGTCGAGCTGCCAAGCTCATCCTCTCTGCCGGCCTCCCGCCTATGCGCAACTGAGCATCTCGCATTCGAACATGCGGCTACAGCTATATTCTCGATCATCCCGAGTATGTCGCCGGCTAGTGTGAGAACTTGCCCGTGAGTGGTGTCAGTGCCTTTGGTCTTTGTGACGTCCGCCCCAAGCACGCCATCCATCTCGAAGGGATGTAGTCCAAAGGCCTCTTCCTCAATATCCAGGCCCGTCAGGAACGTGGTCAGCAAACCACCAAACCCGCATTCGTGCCCTTAGCCAAACGGGCTCTCTTCATGGAGTGATATGATCACCGCCCTAACATTGATCTCCACTCTTTCATCGCAGCATAGACCAAGCACATACGATCCTCGGTGACATCCGTCATGTGCTCCCCCAGAATCGTGCAGGAACAACAATTTTAAGCCGTATCCCGCTTCCCTGTTCATCTCCGAGTAGGACAATGGTTCGATGGTAGCCCCTCTCCTTATGCCTCGGCTCCAACGTGTCAGAACGGGCTCCACACAGAGTGCTGCCCGATATCCGCATATGGTGGAGTGATGTTGAGCTGTCGGAGTACATGTTCCGTGTCCCGCACCCCCAAACTGGCATTAAGGTGGTGGGGCTCAAAAGTGACAATTTGCCCCCTTATCTTGACGGTGTGACTGCGGAGCGTCGGGTTCCAATTGGCGTAGAACTCCCGGACCAAATGGAGATAGCATTCCTTGGGCTCTTCAAAGATGAAGTTCACTGCAGCGCCAATCCTGTGGTACGATTCTGGGGAATTCCTGTGCCAATGGTTCATTGCAATATGCTCCTCGGGGAAGTATTTGTTCTCCTTATGTTTCGTGTACCACTTTCCTTCAGTGTCACCATCGGAACTACTTTCTGATCCCATGCTACTGCAAGGAATCAGGCCGGGTGTCAGCTGACCGCCGCTCCTAGTCTGGATTCTTTCCCCTCCCGGCGCCCGATGTAGATGCGCTACCTTTGTCTTGCTGCTATTGTTCCTGTCTGCATCGCGCATACCTCCAATGTTAGTCAAATCAAAATGAGCTCGACTAAGGTTGGGTTAATTCAGGCCACCCCACACTTAAAGTCTTTAGAATAATTAAAAACCATCTGGCAAAGACAATCATGCTTTCCCAATTTTACAATCAAATATGCTCGTGCATTGTGATAAGTCGATGGAATAATTACTGTGTACTACTTAGACTTGGGTAATGTACTAATCACAATATCACCATCGATTCCATTAAATCACATAGCACTTAGCCAAAACAACAACAAATTTTCATGCAATTCACCACTTCATTTACCCGAAAATCCCTTGTTTATTTAGCCTATTCATCTATATTCACAACATCATTCACCTCACCCAACATGCACAACCCAAAATTCTTAATTACTAACCACACATTTAATTTCTTCCCTATTCAAATTCCAACCCTAGCTACCACTTCGCAAAATTCAATCAAACATGCATTTATCGAAAGTTCACTATCAACACAACCAACTACTAACATCAATCAACAATAGCTTAAGTGAATTCAAGCTAATTTACACTTAGGGCAAGGTTTACTCACCTCACATGTCAAAAAATAAAAAAATTTAAGCAAAATGAGGTTAAGTTCAAGAACATCTTTAATTCGATGAACTCGAAGAAAGAAGAAACTTCGATCCTAAGTCCGTGTCACGTTGTGAGGATTTTAGGGTTTGTCGTGGGGATGGAAAATGGGGAAAATGAGAGGGAATTTGGGGTTAAAAGGGAGGATTTGCGCGCGGTCACCCGGCTACTCCGGTGTGACCCGACGCGAATTACGCCTCAACGTGTCATGGAGGGTAACGCGGTGCACCCTCCGTGACACGGAGCCATCGCGCAGGTGTTCTTGGAATTTTTAAAATTCCAGAATTGCCTTCAATGTGTTACGGAGGGTAACGCTGAGGCCCTTCTCCGTGACACTGAGCCATCGCATTGGCTCACTATTTTGCCACTTTTTATTTTTTTTCTCACCTCGATTTTTTCCTTTGCGATCCTTTGCATTTTTGCCCTCCGTTCTACCTGAAATTCATCTCACAACAAGAAATTGGTTAGAATTCATAGGTTTAACGCGCACAATTTTTTTTCATTTTCATTTATTTTTTTATTATTTTTTTCAAATATTTCTACAAGCCTTACATTCACTCAAAATTGTTACACAAGAATTTTAAAATATTCCTCAAGCATCAACTTAACATTTAGAGAGGGTGAGGAATACTCCTGTGGCCTTTAGGCCAAGCTAATAGCATGCTTTCCTTCAACTTTGCACACGTAAGTGTTCGACCCCCACACTTTTCCTCTTCCATGCTTGTTGGCTTCCTCCTCCACCTGGTACTCGCACTTCCCTCCATCCGTGCTTTTCTTAACTTTCCACCAAAACAACAAAAGAAGAAAATTAATAAAATCAACTTAAATGCAAGAAATTAAAATGGATACCCATGGTACCCTTGGGTTGTTTCCCAAGAAGCTTAATTTCACGTCCGCGCACGACGTATCAAGTTTCACCACTTTTTCCTCCACCTTGAGGATATGAATTCACCCCACTTCTTTCTCACTTCTCTTATGTTCTAGGGGTGGTGGTGAAAAATTGTAAGGGCCAAGCGGTAAATGCTGCCTTGAACTTATTGCCCTCAAGTAATAAATCATTTTGTCTCTCTCGAGTCAGTTAAATTTCAAAATATACTCGGGCTTGGTCCTCCTCTAGACATTTCTATAAGCCTTGAAAGACTCTATTTCTATGTCGTCAACCAAACTTAAAATCGAAAAATGCTTGAGTGGGGTCCAATACACCTCGACTCTGAAACCGCATTGTGATTGACTCCTTACTTGCATACACCTTCTCTCGCATCAACATCTATCTCTCCATTAATGTCAAATGGAGTATACTTTATCTCTTCTTCCTCAATGAGTTTTCCATAAGTGTGAGCCCATCACGGGGACACTCAAGAGATTCTAATTGTTGGGCTTCATTCAAAAATTCACCCTTGTCTTCCTCTCTTGAATATCGCTCTACAACTGCTACCTGTAATTTATCACAATCTTCACTTCCTCAAAGAATCATATCTCGTGACTTTTAACGCCATCCTTTCTAGAGCTCTCGCATTCTCCTCTTGCTGAACTCTCAATGTTACCATCGCCTCCTTTCTTCATTGCTTCTGATTGCTCAAGGAGTTGCTTCAGCATGTCTTCTATTCGAGCTTGGCATCCCAAGTCCTCATTTTCAGCATGCCTATTTTCATCAAAAACAATGTATGATCATAGTAGGCTCTGGGGAGGGGAGTATTCATTCGACAGCCATCCCAATGGCCATCTTGACCACCACATATGTTGCATGTTACAGTATTGCCACAAGTGGTTTCTCCGAAATCAGACAAGATTCACTAAAATATGAGTATCCACCATTTACACCATTTGTGTTCCACGATGTCAAAAAAATCAAAAGAATTTAAATATCAAGCCCACTATTAGTACTTAAATAGAAATTGTACACTAACACTAAGAAAAACAATTCTACCAATTTCCAGTCTCCGGCAACGGCGCCAAAACTTGTTCGGTGTCTTTGGATGACTACACGCAAGTGCACGCGGGTCGAACAAATAGTAAAATGGCTCATGAAGCTAAGTATCATCCTTAATAAAGGACTTGACTAAGGTAACAATCTAATCAAGTGTCAATAAACTTAACTCTAAAAAATGCATGCAATGGGCAAAGGTGAATATTGTAGAGATTTTTGTTTCTCAATTTATACTAAATCTAAAATGAATATACAATTTGAGTCTGAACTATAGTTATGAGCATGCTGAGGCTAAACAAACATGTAGAGAAATAAATTATCAATACAATTTGATTAATATTTCCTCCGGTTGCTAGTCACACTAGTTGCCTATGGATTAAAACTCGTGAGATTTAACCCAACTTAAGAATCATGAACCTTCCACCTACATTTCTGTGATATAAAGAAATTCATGTTCTAGCCATACAAAACCGATTCCGTAATTGACTAATACGACTTTCAGTATATTTCTATCCTGAAGGTAAATCAATTCTCAATTTTTCTAAACTAAGAAAAGATCATATCCTATCAATTCACAACTTTCCAATTTCTTGCTCTCTTGAGTGAAACCGGACTTTTAGATATACATTAACATTGGCCACACATTAATGAAAACAAGAATTAATAGAACAACCATGGAAGAAAAGATGAAAACCAAATGATCAATAATTACATTTCACTACAAATGTTCTAACTCAACAACAAGTGGATTTATCCACTCATTTGTGGATTAAACATCATCCGATGAGTGTAACCAAAAAATTGAAATAAGAGAAAGAGATAGAGAAGAACCCTAGATTTTCGTCCCCTCAACCGCCCGTAACCCACGTTCTTGCTCCACCAAGTCAGAATAATTAAAAATGAACCTAAGTGTTCTATTTATACTAGTGGGAATTTTTCCCCGAATAACAAGCAACGTGTCACGGAGTGCATCGCGGAGCACTGCCTCCGTTTCACGGCACGAACGTGAACCCTCACTGGAATCCGGCCCTCCAGGTAATTATGCCCAACGGCCACGGCATGCAATGCGGGGCTTGGCGAACGTGCCACGGCTAATGCACACCTTCACCGAATTCCATGTTCCGTGTAATTAGGTCCAACGTGCCACTTAAAATTTTTTTTCTACCTCGTTTTTTCTCCTTTGCGATCCTTTGCATTTTTTTCTCCGATCAACCTAAATTATATCTTACAACAAGAAATCGGTTAGAATCCCAAGGTTTGAAGAACACACATTTATTTACATTTACACACATATATTTTTTTCTTTATCTCGTACAATCATATAAACAAAATTAATGGGTTGCCTCCCTGTGCAGCGCCCGGTTTACCGTCGCGGTTCGACGCCTATTTAAGCTCATTCCCTAGGGTGACGGACGTTTTCTTCTCGACTTCCATCTCACCCTCGCTGCTTACCCCCGCTGGGGTCGTCCCACCAACTCGAAACTCAATGCCTTGGCAACTTCCTTGCTCAAACACGTTGATGACCGAGAGTTCCTCGTACACGGCCGGGAGCTTGGTGGCCTTGTACACATCGAACACCTCCACCTTATCGTGTGCTCGCACGTGAGCTGCCTCGCAGCCTACGCTTCATCGCCATTTTCCCGGTAGTGAAGAAAGGACGCCCCAAAATAAATGGGACTTCATTGCCTGCTCAAAGTCCAAGACTACAAAATCTACCGGGAAGATCAAGGAGCCGACTTGCACCAGCACGTCCTCCACAATTCCATCTGGCCTTGCCAAAGAACGATCTCATAGCTGCAAGATCACCGTTGTTGGTCTAGGACTCCCTAGGCCCCAACTTCTGAATACCGAGGTCGGCATCAGTTAATGCCGCCTCCCAAATCACATAACTGTATGAGCTCGGATACTCGCCCAATTGTTAGTTGAATTGTAAAGCTCCAAGGTCTTTGAGTTTTGGTGGGCATTCGGTTCTGTATCCGGGAAGTGCACTCCTCCGTAAGAGCCACCGTGGCAGACTCAAGAAGCCCTCGCTTGTTCGCCACGATGTCCTTTATGTACTTTGCGTGATGAAAATTCTCATAAACATCAACAAGAGGTAAGTTAATGTGTACCTGTTTAAGCACCTCCATGAACTTTTGAAACACGCCTCCTCCTTGTGTTTCTTAATCGTTGAGGGAACGGGGGTGGAGGTCTTTCTCTCGATTCGAAGATCCTTTTTCTTCCCCTCTCATCACTTTGCTCCCTCTCCGTTTCGCTTCTCCCGACCGTTGAGGGTCTTTCTCGGTTCCACCCTCCTTAAGCTGCAAACCACTCCTTGTGGTCACTGCATTCACCTGCTTGGGGTTGGGGTTTGTGCTGCTGGGAAGTCCTCCTCCTCCTAGGCCTCGGTGTTTTTGGCTCCAAGAACCCCAAACCGATACTCCAGCGCCTTGGTAGCTAACCTGACATTTGACCTCGGCTGCCAATTTAACATAGTCAGCCGGCAATTGAGCTTGGTTAGCTATCATCGTCTTGAACATCTCCTCAACGCTGGGTGATGGTGGTGGAGGAGGGCATTGTTGTTTCTATATTGTGACCGGAGCAATCTCAGGGTTCTCCTTGATTCATTTGCACCCCGACTCAAACTCGTCCCCGATGGTTGTTGCTACCCCAAGAAAAATCTGGGTGATTCCTCCAGTTAGATAATTGTAGCTATTACCATACTGCTGCTGATTGTTTCTTTGGCATTACCGACAAAGTTCACCGAGTCAGGATTTGCTCCACAACACTCACCGAGTTCACATTTCCTCGCACACTTCACACCACCCGCCGCACCGTATTCATCAGCTTGAGACCGACTCAAGCTCATGTTGCCGAAGTGGTGTTGAGTTACTCCTGCAAGGCAGCTATCTGTGCAGTGATAGCTGTAAACCCATCCACTTCTAAGACTCAGCTGCTTTGCTTGCTCCTCCTTGAAGAGTCCGTCCGCATTCCACTCCTGATTACAAATACATTTAGCAAAGTATACAGCCCCTCATAGGTCTTTCTAATGCTTGTCCCCCAACTGCAGAGTCCAGCAAGATTTCAGTGGGGTTCCAAACCCTCAATAAAAAGTGTGCACCAGCAATATCATTGGATTGGTGATGAGGACAAATTCCGCAACAATGATTTGAATTTCCCAAGCTTGGATACGTATTCTCTCTCCTTCTCTTTGTTTGAAACTTAGAATTTGACTTCTAAGTCTTGCTGTTTTACCAGAAGGAAAGAACCGATCAAGAACTTCTTTTGCAAGATCATCCTTACGTGGTTATAGAGAGTTCGGTGGCTCAGCTTTCACCACCTTTCGGCTTCTCCCAAAAGTGAAAATGGGAACAAAGTGTAAGCTCCTGACATAATCTCGGTGACACTCAGCTGATGTAAGTGTCACTTATCTCCAAAATTTGAAGATGTTGTTGTGATCCTCGTAGGAGACCCAGAACTGCCCGCTTGTGTGCAGCAATTGCACCATGCTCCCGTTTAAGCTCGAACCTCCCCGGCTCGGTTGCGAATGCTAGACGTGACATTGCTAGCATGTGGGATTGCCACATCGGGAACCGGCCTAGCTGCCATTTCCTCGGGCACTACCACTACCTGCACAAGTGGTGGTGATTCTGTGGTTGCTCCGTGATTGTTTGTCTGAGCAAGTGCAGTTTTCTCTCTAGAGCTTCTCTCCGTTGGCGATGGAATTGTCTTTCCCGCTCTAAGGATGGATCCACCAGCCTCTTGTCTCTTGCCAGTGTTCACCGTAATCTTATCTGCAAAATACAGGCTAAGACCAAGTTGTCGCGCCAAAACATGTTCTATTGTCGGGATGACTACACGCAAGTGCAATGGTGGAACAAGTAGTAAGTGGCTCAAGTAAGCCAAGCATCGATCCCACAGGGACTGACCAAGGCAAAATCACCTCAAGTGTCAATTTACCGTTACTCTTAAAAATGCGTACAACAAGGTAAAGAAAAGTTTTTATATTTTTGTGATCTAATTTTATACTACAGCTAAGTTAAGTATACAAGTGAGTCTGAACTAGTGAATGTGAGCATGCTGAGGCTAAACGAACTTGTAAAGAAATTCACTATGGACATACATGGTTTATCTCGGCTGTTAGTCGGAACTTATGCCTATGGTTAAAACTCTCGTATTTAACCCAACTTAAGAATCATGAACCTTCCACCCACATTTCTGTGATAAGAAGAAATTCATGTTCTAGCCATACAAAACCGATTCCACACTTGACTAATACGACTTTCAGGTATATTTCTATCCTCAAGGTAAATCAATTTCAATTTTCCCAAACTAATAAAAATCATATCCTATTAATTCACAACTTTCCAGTTTCGTGCTCTCTCGAGTGAAACCCGACTTTTTGGATTTACATTAACATTGGCCAGATATCAATGCAGTAAGAACAAGAATTAATAGAACAACCATGAAAGAAAAGATGGAAAAACCGCATAATCAACAATTACATTTCAATACAATGGTTCCTAACTCAGCAAGAAGTGAAATTAGCCAATTACTTGTGGATTAGACATCGTTAAATGAGTGTAAATCATACAAACAATTGAAAGAAAGAAGAAAGGGCTAGAGAAAACCCTAAGAATTTTCGTCCTCTCAACCGCCCGTAACCCACGTTCTTGCTCCACCAAGTCGCACTATTAAAAATGAACCTAAGTGTTCTATTTATACCGGTGAGAATTTTTCCTGAATAACAGCAACGTGTCACAGAGTGCACGCGGAGCACCGCCTCAGACACGGTGCAAACACGGAGGCTCTCGAATTTAGCCAGTCTGTAATTGTCCTCAATGTGGCACGGCATGCAATGCAGCATGCCTAGCTCGCCACTTGCAAACGTGAACCTTCACTGGAATGTCAAGATCCATGAAATTAATTCCAACGTGCCACGGCACGATCGTGAACCCTCTATGGAAATTCCTGAAATTATATCTCCCCGACAGAATGCATGCGCGATGGTAGCGTGTCACGGCTCCATCGCGGAGCCTCTTTACTTCTTGCTTCTCTTGGCAGCTTCCTTGCTCACTCCCGAGTCCATTTCCGATTCCTCCCAACATGCATCTTAGCTCCATAAAAAGTATGTTTTTCCTGCAAACAACGCTAATCATGTTGGTTAGTATAAATTCACACTTTCCTACAATTTACATGAGAAAGTACAAACATTGTTGGATAAACAAGGCTCAAACGATGCATTTGAGTATCACTCTGGGCATATAAATATGCCCAGATCAGCGTTTGGTGAATGACTTGGAGATTTGGCAGTGGAGGTAACGAGTGGTAACCATGAGTTGTGGTCATGAGTAATAACTTGTTAGGTCCCTCGTGGGGACCCTCGAAGAAAAGTGGCTGTGGACATCACAAGAGAATAAGACCACTCATTTCCCTTAATGACTTGTCCAGTCCCTCGTGGGGACTGGTAGTCAGTTATTTTCTGCGAATATAGTAAGGGCTTATCCATAATTCCTATGATCCTAGGGCCTAAACTACTGCTTTAAGCTATGAATAATGAGTTTTAAGAGGAAAGCTCATTCTAGGCTATCTTACTTCATGCATGCAAGAGTAAAGTTCTAGAGAGGTGATCAAGCTTAATTTCCATCATGTTTTCTTCAATTATTCATGAGGCAGTCAAGGGAGTGGTTAAATCAAATTCTTCCCAGGTATGTAAGGGTTATGAGTGGGTGACTTTGTTCACACTCATGCCCAATACCTCTCTAATTCATAAAAATCTATATGTTTATCCTATGGGGTTTAACCCAATGCATGAATTTCCTAAGTTTCTACCATGGGTATGATCTAATCATGTTTCTATTATTGAATTATGATTCATGGGCAAGTTTACATTGTTTTCAATTATAATCATGTTTTCAAGATTTATAAACAGTGCCCATCCATGAGAATTCTTGAAAGTTGAGATTATGATGAATGTCCAAGTATGATGAGATATTATTGATGAAAAGCATGTTTTCAAGTTACCCATGCTCCATGATTACGTTTTCAAGTGAATAAAGTATTTTTAACAATATTTAAGTATTGGGAAAGTCCATATGTTCAAGTGTGATTTATGATTTAAAGTTAATTAGCTTACCACATGGTTTTGGGAGTCAACACTCCCGGATATGTTCAGCTTAGGTATGGTTCAAGCTAAGGCTTCTCATGTATGATTTCAGATTTATATGTATTTGATTATTAAACTTCATCAACAGATGATGGTTAGCTTCATTGAAAAAATGATAGAGAGCATATGCATGCTTTTGGGAGTTGTGTGTCTAGCACCGAGTAGGCTAAGGATCAGTCAAACTCTATGCCTCAAAACTACGTGAACGTAGGTATGATCGATTATTTTGGCACCTCCTATGTGAGCTTTCCACTACCCCAAGGGGAACTTTGATCTTGATATCGATATCATGGTAGCATCCCCTTTGCCCCGCATGGCTTTGGATGGTCACCACTTGAGTGTAATAGTCGGGACCATGTAAGCTCTATTGTGGTAATATCGTTATGTGACGAGTCTCCCATTGTTCCCATGATTTCAGTTATGTATGTTTATTCATGATATATATATATCAAATATGTATATATATATATATAGATGTTCTAAAGAAGGTTTGGCCCAATGTACAACTTTACTTATAATTATCAAGTTCATCTTGGGTCATTCGACTCGCTTATGACGTTCGCTATGTGCATTATGATTTCAGAAAATAGCATCCAAGCGCTACTCTCAGATCCTCATCTTGATGTTGTTTTATATTATGCGTGTTTTAATGATTTTACTAATTTAAGCGGTTTTACTTACCTTGCATATTCTGGGTACATTCTACGATCGACCGCATACTCTATGCTGTATTGTTTCATGATATAGGCTCCGATCTTCAGACTCAGCCCTGTTAGTAGCCAGCTTCCGTAGTTAGCATCCAGTCTCTATTGGTGATTCCTCATCTCTCGAGGACAATTTGTTATCAGCTATCCTTGTACTTTAGTTTTCAGACTAGAGAGTTAGTTGGGGTCTTGTCCCATCAACTCATCAGCATTAGAGGCTTCTGGGACAATAGGTTGTATTCAGCTTCAGACTTGTGTTGTATATTCATATTGTTATGTTATGTTTGCATTTTCTCCATGTTTATTGTGTTAAGTCTTCCTCTTTACTTCTGATTGATTTAAATGTATGTTCATTCCATGGGTCGACTTGAGTTCTCGGGCCTCCTCGTCCCATGTCTCGATCCAGGCCTACGTTCGGGTCATGAAAACTTGGTATCAAATCAATAGGTTTTGAAGTGTCCTAGGATTTCGAAAAAGCCACGTTAAGTAGAGTCTTATCATGGGTGCGACCTACCACACTTATAATGAAAGGTTAGAAGATGTTTAGGAAATGTTCCTTCTTTCATGATCTATGTCGAATGGTGAAATGTCTCTTTCTACCCTTATAACTCGTGCTATTCGCGATTGGTAATCATGCCTCTCCGCAGAGTTAATGGAAGAAGAAATGGGAATGGAAATGGCCACAAGGATGGCAACGGGGATAGGCACCAATAAGCCCCACCAGCCCATGAACACCATACACCGGAGCCGGTTGCCCATGCCGAATTCAAGGTAGCCATTCGATGTTAGCACAAAGCCTTGACCACTGAAAGCCAACCAAGCAGTAATAGTATGTCTCACGTAATAGGAATGCAGTAGCAACACGAGTTAGAGATTTCCTAAGGATGAACACACTAGAGTTCTTGGGTCAAAGGTTGGTGGAGGATCCACATGAGTTTATCGATGAGATTTGAAGATCACTCTGTGTCATGGGGGTGAATAGATAGGAGTGTGCTGATTCGCCTCATATCGCTGAAGGGGGTATTACAATATTTGGTTTAAACAGTGGAAGGATAGTACGGCAGTTGGAGCAGGCCCTATCACTGGGAGAAGTTTCATGTTGCTTTTCTAGATCGGTTCTTCCCTCGTGAGATGAGGGAGTTGAAGGTAGTCGAGTTGATGAATCTAAAACAGGGGAAGATGACAATGCAGGAATATGCCCTAGAGTTCACTCATTCATCAAAGTACGCCCAGAGTTAGTGGTGGATCAGAGGACGCGAGTGAGCTGGTTTACTCAGGGTGGCGGACTATCTTGACAAGGGGATGTGTAACCATGCTCCATCAGGATACATGGATTTTCCTTGGATAGTCTTGTATACCCGAAGAGATGGAGGCGGAGCATCTGAGGGAGAGAAGCTATGAGGGCTAGGACAACAACTATAGGCTCACTCGAGGCCGTGGTGGGCACCGACATCAGTCCCATCAGAGATCTTCAGCCCTAACATCTTCAGCGATGAGTGTGCCATCCACTTGTGTGCATGACCAGAGAGGACGAACATTAGGCTCTATGGGTCAGAGCAACAGGCCCGCGGAATCCAAGATCCCAATTTGTATGTGTGGCCTGGGAACACGGTTGCGTTTGGTGAGTACAAGTGCTTTCTTCAGAAAAAGCCTAGAAATATGCTTAGAGATTTCCCGAGCCTATACAAGGCCATGATAGGGCCGAGTCCCGCTTTCCGGCTTCGCGCCCACCCGCATGCCCAGCCCTACAGGGGGCATCTACTAGCATGGGTGGCGGTCAGCGCCAAACAGATTCTATACCTTAGCATCTGCCAGAGCAGGAGGTCTCCCCGGATGTAGTCATCAAGTTACGAGTTTTCCATCTTGATTTATATGCTTTGATAGATCCTGTGGGCTACCTTGTTTTTTTTTGTGATACCTTATATGGATATAGTTGAGCCAGTGCCAAAATCTTGTAAGAACCTTTTCTCAGTCTCCACTCTAGTGGGTGATTCAACTGTAGATAGACGGGTATAGAAGTCTCCCAATCACAGCCCTTAGAATGTCACCACAGACCTAGTACAGTTAGCCATGATCAATTTTGTTGTTATCCTCGGCATGGATTGCTATTTGCATGCTCTGCTTCTGTTAATTGTAGCACTCGGTCAGTAGAGTTCAGATTTTCAGGTGAGCTATCATAGAATGAAGCGGTAGTTCATGTGCTCGTAGGTCATTTCATTTCCTATTTTAAGGCTAGAAAGATGATCTCCAAGGGTTGCATGTACCATTTATATAGGGTTACATGCCACATGCCAGACCCCGACTATCCAATCAGTCCCAGTAGTGTGTGAGTATCTAGAAGTCTTCCCAGATGATTTACTGTGAATTACTCCCGAACGGGATTGATTTTGGTATTGACCTTCTTCCCAATATGCACTCTATATCTATTCCTCTCTTTACAGAATGGCTCCAGCAAAGCTAGAGGAGTTGAAGGAGCAGTTCAAAGACCTTTCAGATAAGGGTTCATCAAATCGAACAACCCCATGGGGTGCACCAGCTTTTGTTTGAAAGAAAGATGGTTCTCTAAGGCGTGTATTGATTATCGGTAATTGAACAAGGTCACTATCAAGAACATGTATCTCACTCCAGGATTGACGATTTGTTTGACTTTAGGGTGCTAAGTTCTTTTTGAAGATACATCTCAGATCCGTATACCATCAACTCGGGGTTTAAGAGGGTGACATCCCGAAAAATAGCCTTCAGAGCAGCATGGTCATTATGGAGTTTGTAGTTATGTCTTTTGGACTAACGAATGTTCCCGCAACTTTAATGGATTTGATGAACAGGGTGTGCAAGCCATACCTTTGATATGTTCGTGATCGTGTTTATTGATGATATCCCGATGGCTACTCTCAAAGCTAGAGGAGCATACCACTCATTTAAAGGTGGTACGACAGATTCTCAAGGATCACCACTATATGCTAAATTCAGAAAGTGAGAGTTTTGGTTAAGATCGGTGGCATTTTGGGTCATGTGGTGTCGAGTGAGGGTACAAAGGTGACTCAAGACAGAAGCACAAAGAATTAGTGTAGACCTAAGTGGGAATCCTTCAAACATCGTGGAGTTTCTTGGGCTTAGCTGGCTACTATCAGAGATTTGTTGAGGGATTTTCATCAATTGCAGCGCCATTGACCAAATTGATCCAAAAGAAAGTGAAATTCCAATGGTCAAATGCTTGTGAGAGGAGCTTCCAGGAGTTGAAGACTCGCTCACCTTAGCACCGCAGCTAACCCTACCCGAGGGTACCGATGGGTTTGTGGTGTATTGCGATGCTTCCAGGATCGGTCTTTGTTGTGTATTGATTCAGCATTGTAAGAAGTATTGGCAAGCCAGCAGCTGAAGGTGCATGAAAGGAATTACCCGACCCATGATCTTGAATTGGCGGCGGTGGTATTTGCATTTGAAGATTTGGAGGCACTATTTGTATGGAGTCAACATAGATGTGTTACGGACCAAAAAAGCCTAATATGTGTTTACCGATGAGCCCGCAAGTGTACGGGTCGTACAAGTAATACAGTGGCTCTTTTTAAGAACCGGAATGTCGAACCCAATGTGAATAGGAATACGGGTGAAACTCTTCAAGAGTTAATTTACTACAACTACAACAATGAAGACAACAAGGTGAAGAAAAGTTTGTGTGTTTTAGAAAATATATTTTTATACTAAACTAAGTTATCTATACAAGCTGAGTCTCGAACTATGAAGGAGAGCATGCTGAGGCTACAAAGAACATGTAAACAAACGAACTATTGATGTACATGGTTTATCTTTTTCTCCCGGCTGCTAGTCGGAACTTATGCCTATGGATTAAAACTCGTATTTAACCCAACTTAAGAATCATGAACCTTCCACCTACATTTTCGTGATAAGAAGGAATTCAAGTTCTAGCTATAAAAAACCGATTCCACACATGACTAATACGACTTTCAGGTATATTTCTATCCTGAAGGTAAATCAATTCCCCAATTTTCCCAAACCAAGACAAGATCATATCCTATTACTCACACAACTTTCCAAGCTTTCTTGGTCTCTCGGGTGAAACCGACTTTTGGATTTACATAAACATTGGCCAGGATATTAACGTAGTAAGAACAAGAATTAAATAGAACAACCATGGAAGAAAAGATAAAATAAACCAGCAATTCAATAATTACATTTCAACACACAATAGTTCATAACTCCGCAAGAAAGAGAGAATTAGCCACTCATTGTGGATTGAACAATGTTAAATGAATGGAAATCATGCAAACAATTGAAAGGAAGAAGAAAGGGATAGAGAAAACCCTAACAATTTTCGTCCTCAAAACTGCCTGTAACCCACGTTCTTGCTCCACCAAGTCAGAATAATTAAAAATGAACCTAAGTGTTCTATTTATACTAGGACAAATTTTCCTGAATAAGCAACGTGTCACGGAGGCATCGCGGAGCACTGCCTCCGTGCACGGTGCAAACGCGGAAGCTCTCTTGAAATTGTCTGCCCAGGTAATTGCTTCCACCGTGGCACGGCATGCACGTGAGCAGAGTCAACGCTCTACGGTGTAATCGCGGACCCTCTCTGAAAATGCAAAGTCTCGAGAAATTAATCCCACCGTGGCACGGCCTGATCGCGGACCTCACTGGAATTTATTGCAATTTTCCTTCCCCAGGCAGAGTGAATCCAAGTGATGGTAGCGTGTCACGGCTCCATCGCTGAGCTCTTGTGTTCCTTGCTTAACCAACCGCCCTTGCTCTGCTCCCGAGTGCATTCGATTCCCAACATGTCATTTTTCTTCATCAAAAGCATGTTTTTCCTACAAAACAACGCTAATCATGTTGGCTAGTATAAAATCACACTTCCACTCCGTACAATTTACATGAGAATGTACACACATTATTAGACAAACAAGGCAAAAGCTATACATTTGAGTATCGATTTGGCCTATAAATATGCCCCTTATCATTTACCAAGAAGGACCTAAATCTTCGTCAAAGGAGGTGGTTGGAGTTACTCAAGGATGATGATATGAGTGTCATTTACCATCCGGGTAAGGCCAATGTAGTAATAGAAACACCTAGTAGACTCTCGATGGGGAGTGTGTCCCATGTGGATGAGGGGAAGAAGGAGCTGGTGAAGGATGTGCATCGGCTTGCAAGGTTGGGAGTCTGTTTGGTTGACTCGATTGATGGCGGTGTTATTGTTTAGAACGGATCAAAATCATCCTTGGTGACTGATGTAAAAGCTAGACAAGATGAGGACCCTATTTTGGTAAAGTTAAAGGAAGCCATTCAGAATCTAAAGGTAGAGGTCTTCTCCAAAGGGGGAGATGGTGTGATTCGATATCAAGGTCGCTTGTGTGTCCTGGATGTTGATGATTTGAGAAGATGAATATTGCATGAGGCTCACTGTTCTAGATATTTGATACATCTAGGTGCCACAAAGATATGTCGTGACCTACGGGAAGTCTATTGGTGGAATGTCATGAAAAAGGACATCGCAGAATTTGTAGCTAAGTGTCAATACTGTCAGCAAGTGAAGGTAGAGCATTGGAGACCGGGTGGTGTGCTTCAGGACATTAGTATCCCTACTTGGAAGTGGGAGGAAATTAATATGGACTTCATCACAGGGTTACCTCTCACTCGTCGATAGTATGACTCCATTTGGGTGATCGTGGATAGGTTGACCAAAGCCGCTCATTTTCTACTAATCAAAACCACTGACTCCACAGAGGATTAAGCCAAACAATACATTCCGGAGCTAGTTCGATTGCATGGACTACCGTTGTCTATCATATCAGATAGAGGTACCCAATTTACCTCTCAGTTTTGGAGGTCATTTCAAAAGGGACTTGGTATTCCGGTCAAGATCAGTACAACATATCACCCACAAATGGATGGTCAAGCGGAGCAGACAATTCAGACTCTTGAGGACGTATTGAGAGCATTTTTGATTGACTTCAAGGGTAGTTGGGATGACCATTGCCTCTTATTTAGTTTGCGTATAATAACAACTACCATTCCAGCATTCAGATGGCTCCGTTTGAGGCTCTCTATGGGAAGAGGTGTAGATCGCCTATTGCTTGGTTTGAAGTCACTGAACCTGCAATGATAGGACCAGATTCAGTCCATGAGGCCATGTAGAAGGTTCAACTTATACAGGACAGGTAAAAAATAACTCAAATTCGCCAAAAGTCCTATGCTGATGTGAGAAGGTGAAAACTTGAGTTCGAAGTGGGTGATTGGGTGTCTCTAAAGGTGTCTCCCATGAAGGGACTGATGAGGTTTCGAAATAATGAAAAACTCAGCGCTCGTTATGTTGGCCCCTACCGAATTGTGAAGCGGGTTAGCATGGTGACATATGAATTGGATTTGCCCTCAGAATTATCTTCTGTTCATCCGATTTTTCATGTATCGCTCTTAAAGAAGTGTTTAGGAGATCCAACTCTAGTTGTTTCGGTGGACAGTGTCAGTGTGAAAGACAACCTTAGTTATGAGGAGGTTCCGGTGGAAATACTGCATCGTCAAGTTCGATGGCTAAGAAACAAGGAAATATCTTTAATTAAGTTTTAGGGAGGAATCAACATGTTGAGGGAGCTACATGGAAGCCAAAGCAGATATGATGGCTAGACACCCACATTTATTCCCTACCGGCTCAGTTCCAACTTGAGGTATTAGTTTTTGCCTTATAACTCTATTCAGTTTCATGTTTAGTTCATGTGCCCCAGTTTCTTTCATGTATATGGATGTATGTATGATTCATGAATTCAGTTCAGACATGTAGTTTAAATTGGGGTTTGTCATTCCGTCGGTTTTCAGCTTATATGATCAGTATTTGAATATAATGATTGCATTTCTACTTTTTTGTATTATTTTCAACATTCGAGGACGAATGTTCCCAAGGGGAAGATATTTCTATTCCCTGAAAATCCAAAGATCATACCCAAGATTTGAAACGGAGAAAATAGGATATTTTGCACTAGGTCACAAAACGAGTCCTCTTATGACCCGTGGGGTAGACCATAAGTTGTGAAGTGACTCGTGGTGAGGTGCATGGCTTAAGTTGGAAATTTTATCTTTTGGAGTCCCCATAGACATGACCACGAGTTGTGGTTTGCACCCACGACTCATTGAGTCAATTGTGGTAAAGAGGTAATAAAAAGTGAAGGTTGAGTTGGCAGTGTTCCCTATGGTTGGACACCACGATTCGTTAGGTGAGTCGTGGTTAGCATTAGGTGAATGGCTTGAGAATTTGGCAGTTGAGGTAACGAGTGGTGATCACGATTCATGGTCACGAGTAATGAGTTGTTAGGTCCCACATGGGGACCCCATAAAGAAAAGTGGCAATGGACTTCACGATAGCAGACGACGACTCGTTTCCTCTGGTAACAACTCGTCCAGTCCCTCGTGGGGATTGGTAGTCAGTTATTTTCTGCGAATTTAGTAAGGGCTTATCCATAATTCCTATGATCCTAGGGCCTAAACTACGTCATTTTAAGCTATGAATAATGAGTTTTAAGAGGGGCAAGCTCATTCTAGGCTATTCCTATTCATGCATGCAAGAGTAAAGTTCTAGAGAGGTGATCAAGCTCAATTTCCGTCAAGTTTTCATCAATTATTCATGTGGCAGTCAAGGGAGTGGTTAAATCAGTTCTTCTCAGGTATGTAAGGTTATGAATGGGTGAATTTGTTCACACACATGCCCAATCCCTCTCTAATTCATGAAAATCTATATGTTTATCCTATGGGGTTTTAACCCAATGCATGAATTTCCTAAGTTTCTAACATGGGTATGATCTAATCATGTTTCTATTAATGAATTGTGATTCATGGGCAAGTTTTACATTGTTTTCAATTATAATCATGTTTTCAAGCTTTATAAATTAAAGTGCCCATCCATGAGAAGTTCATGAAAGTTGAGATTTATGATGAATGTCCAAGTATGATGAGATATTATTGATGAAAATCATTTTTTCAAGTTACCCATGTCTATGATTATGTTTTCAAGTGAATCAAGTATTTTCAACAATATTTAAGTATTGGTCAAGTCCATATGTTCAAGTGTGATTTATGATTTCAAGTTAATTAGCTTACCACATGGTTTTGGAGTCAACACTCCCAATTATGTTCAGCTTGTGGTATGGTTCAAGCTACGGCTCCTCATGTATGATTTCAGATTTTATATGTATATGATTATTCAACTTTGTCAATAGATGATGGTCAGCTTGATTGAAAAATGATAGAGAGAATATGCATGTTTTTGGGAGTAGAGGCTAGCACCGAGTAGGCTAAGGGTCAACAACCCTATGCCTCAAAACTGCATGCCAACTAGGTATGATCAGATTATTTTGGGACCTCCTATGTGAGCTTTCCCCTGCCCCAAGTGGGCCTTGAGCTTTATATCGTTATCATGGTAGCGTATTTTTCCCTAGGAAGGCTTTGGATGGCTCTGCCCACTTGAGTGTGATAGTCGGGACCACATAAGCCCATCACGAATCGTATACCTACGACTAGTGTCTTGTGTTTGTACTTGGAGAATAAGAGAACTTACCTAGGAACTTACAAGTGTGTGGTACGATTCGTTCTAGGATGCCACAACTCGTAGGTCATAATTTCCGCACTTTGTCACTTGGGACAGTTCATCACTACGGTGAGTACTATGACTCGCACCATGTAGGTACGATTTGTAATGACCGACCGTAATATGAACTTCTGTATTTGATCAAGTCTCTGCTTCTCATTATGGACGGGGCTATGAGTCGTACCACTATATGATGAATCGTTTGAGGCTCGTAGTCCAGACATGCACTGCAATTGTAATACCCCGAAAATGTTTGAGAATAGACCCCCAAGTTAAAAGTTAAAAACTGTTGAAATGGGGAAAATTTCACAAAACGGACCATGGAATGACTTGTAGTATCAAATGACGGGTCGTTATATGCAATCATTTGTTAGGGAAGGCTGGGTGGCAGTGGAGGCAAGGGATGACACAACGACTCGTTGTTGGGAACAATGAGCCATTGTCAACAGGTGTTGAAAGAAGTTGAATTCAACAGGTGGCATACAACGGGCCTTCCAATAAATTGTTGTGGGATGTAATGAGTCAGTGTTACCCATTGTTGTATTGGTTCAAGAAATTCCAGCGTAGATGATGGATCAAGGCCACGACTCATTGGGAGAAACCACGAGTTATGGTGAAGCTCGTGGTATGCAGGTTCAGATTTTGTGGAGCAAGCAACGGATGATGTAACGGATCGTTGTTTCAGAGGATGAGTCGTCCTGTCCGTCCATTGGTCAGTTCTGGAAAAAGCTACAGCAATGCAAACCACGAGCGACAGAATGGGTCATCGTTAGCTCTAATGACCCGTTGAATCCGTCCGTTAGTTCAACCCGGCTAGTTTTTAGGGAAGATTCATTAAGGGCATTTTCGACTTTTCCATGCTATGAGACCCAAAACTACGTTGTTTTAACTCATGTAAGGTGGGTTTTAGGGGGGATAATTTATTCTAAGTCCCCATTCATGCATGCAAGAATATTGAGAGGTAATCAAAGGTGATTCAAGGCTTTTCTCTTCATTCTTTCAATTTCCTTCTTGGGCTTTCAAGGGAAGTTAAGAATCAGTTGTTTTAGGTATGTAAGCCTATCAATGGGTGATTTCTTCCACACCCATGCCCATCCTCTATGATTTTTACAAAATTTTATTAAAAGCTCATGGGGTTTTGAAGATGATTTTTATAAAAGTCTAATGATTTGATAATGGGTTTTGTGATTTTAGAATCTCATCATAATCTATAGGTTTTGGATCAGTTTTCATTATTTAAACCATTTATAGTTTTACCAATTTTGATTTCTATGAAATTAAGCCCAAATATGCATGACCCATAATGAATCGATTTATGATCTTCCCGTCAAATGATGATATTTACAAACCCAGCATGATTTACAATTAGAATTATGGATTTATGATATTACCCATCATGATTTTATGAATTTCAAGATATATGCATGATTTACAAGTATGTATGAATCTTATGAATCATGAATTATGTTTTGGCCGACTCACGGGCCTCGTTTCATGGCTAGTTCACGTATGTACAGGCATGTTTATGATTATCATGATTTAACTAGCCCATGAATTCATGTATGTTATACTATGAGCACGATATATGTTTTGGGAGTAGTATCGAACACCGAGTAGGTTCGGGGCCTAGGTTCTGCCCCAGACCTCATAAACTACGTGCCACCGTAGGTATGTGGGGACCTCCTATGAGACTATCTCCGACACAAATACCCCTTTTCATGGTGATATCACACTTTCATGGTTCTACCCTGCCATTACCCTTTTAATGGTGATATCACACTTTCATGGTTCTACTCTTGGCAGGTACGAACACCTTTCCGACTAGGGTTACAAGTCGGGGTTCATGTGTGCTCATATGGGTTATGTCGGTTAAGAAAATCTCCCATTGTTCCTCATGATTTATGCATGTTTATTATTATGTATATTTGCTCAATTCATGTTCAATAAATGTTTTCTCTTATGATTATGATTACGATTGCAATACGAATGTTTTGAAAACCTTGAGCCTTATGTTATGTTATGATGTTTATGATATGAGCATGATGTCCTACTATTATGATTATTTATGAGTTTTATATGTTTTAAATGTCCATTTTACTTAACTTGCATACTCAGTACATTCCACCTACTGACCACATACTTTCTATGTTGTATCATTTCATGATACAGGACCCGGCTCTCACACTCACCCTCCTCAGTAGCTCCTCAGAGTTCGCTATCAAATTATTTGGTGAGTCCTCATGTTCCGAGGGCCATATGTTCATACTCTATTCCTTCTTTCGGTTTCATAATTGTTGGGTTAGTTGGGGGAGTTGTCCCATCAACCCGTCTTTCATGATTAGAGGCTTTTCAAACTACAAGTTGTATTCAGTCGTCATGTGTGGATTATGTATTGTCCTTTCTCCGTATTTAAGACATGTTTACATTTTCTTATGTTAAGTTTTCACTTATGTGATTGAATTAGATGTACGCTCATGCCATGGTTTGACTTGGAGTTTCTCGGGGCTCCTTGTCTCATGTCTACGATCCAGGTGTATGTTTGGGTCATGACAAACTTGGTATCAGAGGCATAGGTTTTGAAGTGTCCTAGGGTGTCTGAAGCCGCATTGAGTAGAGTCTTTTTCATGGGTGTGAAGCGTCCCACACTTATGATGGAGAGGCTATGAGAAGTTTAGGAAATGTTTCCTTCTTTCATGATCTATGTCGTGCGATGAGAGTCCTCTAGGGGAGAAAAGGGGAGACGTATTTTCAATCTCCCCAGCATTCTCCCTGGCACCAGGAACTTCATAAGGTAACAAATATGCCAGCATCGCACTTAGTTCTTTTCTACATTGTCTGATTAGGATGGCAGGAGTGTAGTATATATGTTAGATTACTTAGTAGATACCAAGTATTAGACAGGGGTAACAATTAATATTGGATTATTAGAGAGGCACGAAAGATTGTGGAATGATGAGATTCTCACTTCCAACCTTTTAGAGTTTGTTGAGCTTCATACCTTAGCCCCACTGTAATATGATATGGTTATTTCCCGCCTCCCAGCCTTTCCTCAGTACAATAGAGAGCATAGGTATTGATGCTATGTTGCCAAGAGTAAATAATAAAAGAGGGCTAGACCCATTGATTCTTGGGAAGTGTCATAGAAGAGTGGTTAGGACACCTAGTAGTTAAATAAGCCACCTACGCCTACACTATAGTAAAAATCAAGATAGCAGGTAAGATTTCTAAGAGCAGCCGAGTACATATGAGGGTCCATAATCAATAAGACTCCCAGTAATAGTAAAGCTTAGGACAGAAATTGATTAATCCTACTGCTGTATGTTGATGGCGGTAGTGAATACCCGGAGAATAATGGTGGTGGACCTAGCTTTATGTTGTGGGACAGAGAGATTGTATGTTGGGAAGCGACCTGAGTGTGGATCAAAGGTTAGTAGATTGGCCAGTAATACCCTTGCCAATATGGTGCATGGGGCACCAACTCCAGACTTCAGCCTATAGAACTAAGGGCAAGACATGAATGTCGAGCTCTGGAGGAGGATAGTATTGACACTATGTTGCCAAGAGTAAATAGTAAAGGAGCACTAGACCCGTTGATTCCTGGGGTGTCATAGAAGAGTGATCAGGACCCCTAGTACTTAAATATGCCACCTAGGCCTTCACTATGGTAAAAATCAGGATAGCAGGTAAGATTGCTAGGAGCAGCCGAGTACGTATGAGGATCCATAAGTGATAAGAATCTAGTAATAGTAAATCTTAGGTCAGAAATTCATTAATCCTACCGCAGAATGTTGATGGCGGTAGTGAATACCCAGAGAATAATGGTTGTGGCCCACAATTTTATGTTGAGGGACAGAGAGATTATATGTTCGAAACTATCCTGAGTACGGGTCAGAACGACATAGGTTAGTAGATATGGCAAGTAATATCCTTCCCATTATGGTACATGGGGAACCAACCTTAGATTTTAGCCTATAGAAGTAAGGGAAAGACATGAACGTCGATCCCTGGAGGAGAACAAAACCACCTCTAGGCTATAGAGGGTTGCTAGAGCTTGGAATCATCGCTAAATGTCGAGAAATAAGCATCAGGCTGACATTTAAAGTATAGTGATATTGTATCCTAGAATACAAAAATATCACCTCTAGTTGTGGAGGTGAAGGAGTGACGACATGGAGACCCTAGCATAGTACGACCCAAAGATAAGGCCTAGAAGAAAGAGCCATCAACTTTAAAGATAGCACGGGGTGGAGTCTTGAGACCCAGAGGTCGGTTCTATGTTCCAAATATGGTAGGGCTTCATTGGTAGATTGTAGCAAAGGTACACCATTTCTGTTGTTCCCTTCACCTAATTTTGATGAAAACGCATTAGGTTATAAAAGAGATCTATTGATGGCATGGGAAGAAGAAAGATATGGTTGAGTTGTAGCACAGAGCTCCAATGACTAGAAGGAAAAGGCTGAACATCAGAAATCGGGTGGGCTAATTCAGGAGATAGTCGTGCCTACGAGAAAGTGAGAAGCAGCCAATATGAATTTAGTCACAGGTTTACCTCGTATCAGGTGTCAATTTGACCCTACTTGGGTCATTATCGAAAGGCTAATGAGATCAACCCATTTCTTGCCGGTCGGGACTACATTTTTAGCTAGAGATTATGTTGAGCTGTGTACTAATGAAATAGTTTGGCTACATGATGTCCTAGTTTCTATCAGTTCTGATAGAGGGGCACAACTCACAACTAGATTTTGGAAAGAGTGTCAGAACGGATTGGGGCATTGATTAACTTGAGTACAGTTCCTCGTCCCCAGACCGATGGCCAAGTTGATTGCATATTTCAAACATTCGAAGATATATACACGCTTGTATACTAGACTCCAAGGAAGTTAAGATAACCATCTACCACTTATGGAGTTGTGTATATAATAGTAGCCACCATTTTACCATCAAGATGATTCCTTATGAGGCTACATACGGACAGAAATGCAGGTCCCCCATGGGATGGTTCGAAGTGAGTGAATCAGAGTTAATGGGACTTGACAAGATGCACCAATCAGAAGAGGAAGTTGAGCTCATCAAAGAGCACTTACTGACAGCCAGAGTCGTTGGAAGACCTATTCCAATGTACACCGTAGGGACTTAAAGGTTGATGCGATGACTAAGTATCTTTAAAAATTTCTCCAAACAAGGGAGTTATGAGATTCGATAAGAAGAGAGATCCCATCCATGGATTCATTGGGCCTTACCGAATCCTCCAGAAGATCGGCAAA
The DNA here is from genome assembly GCA_018107945.1 of Datura stramonium. Lineage (NCBI taxonomy): Eukaryota > Viridiplantae > Streptophyta > Magnoliopsida > Solanales > Solanaceae > Datura > Datura stramonium. The sequence continues at coordinate 138,447 of JACEIK010001689.1, read as the reverse complement.
GTGGCCTATGAGTTGGAATTGCCTTTGGAATTAGAATCGGTTCATCTAGTTTTTCATGAATCAATATGACAAAAGCGCATAGGAGACCTTTCCTCAAGTTGTCCCAGTCGAGGATGCTCAGGTTACAGAAGAGCCGTACCACGCGGAGACTCCAATAGTTATACTAGATCGTCAAGTCCGTAGGGGCTATCTTGAGAACCAAAGATGTAGCCTAGTAAAGTCTTATGAAGGAACAGAAAGGTAGAAGAAATGGATTGGAAAGCTGAGGATGACACAAGATCAAGACATCTTCAATTGTTCTAGGCTCTATGACGATAATACACAGACTCAGACAATTTCAGTTAAAGCAAGATAGTTTTCAGGTGTTGTATAGGCCTTTGTTTCTATTGTTATCAGTTGCTTACATATATATATGATAGAATTATGTTATTCAGTTGTAACTGTGTTGGACTTTTCTTTTTTTCAAGTTTTCAGATAGTCCATATTACATAGGAGACTCTACCGAAATTTTCAGGCAAAAGCGTAAAGACAAAACCTCTTAAGATTGAATTACATTCTAGGACGAATGTTCCTAAGGGGAGGATGATGTTAAACCCCACAAGTTGTCATTGTTTAGTGGACGTGTGCATCCACTCGTGATAGTGTCGGGAGCGTGACACGTGTGGGAAAAAGCCTGAAGAAGGAAGCGCACGAGTACACATCGAGTGAGCAGGAGGTCGGGGCGAGAGGCAGGGCGCCGCACCGACGCATGGGCTGGCGCATCACACCCATGTATTGGCACTATGGGCGGCACATCGCGCCCCCTGCCACCGCCTCAAGTATATATAGGTTAAGTGTGTGAATGTTGCTCACTTCAAAACATTTCCGCAAAAGGGCTACGGACTTGGGGCGACTTGGTTACGAGCTTTCCATCAAATTAGACCTGAATTACACCGTCAAATCACCTCCAAATGTCAATTCTTCTCAGGTAATGATTCCTAAGCATACGAAGAACGTATATATGAAGTTATTTCTTCAAAATTGGCCCAGTTCGGTGGAGTCCTGCTGAGTAGAAATTGTAGAAATCACTTCTAATCAAGTCCTAAGTGTCTACAAGTGATAAGTAAATATTTCCATATTCTAAACTCTCAGAAATTCATGAGTTTTCGACTGAATTTGAGTAGATTATAAATGGTGGTCATTATGAATATTGTTGAATGTTACTTTTTATCTTCATGGACTAAGAAAATAATTACTACATAAGCATAAAGGCTATGAGTTGGAGGAATTATTGGTTCTAGGATGGAATAGGATTGGGCGAGCAGAAATCGACAATTGAGGTATGTTAGGCTTATCTCTTCGGAAAGTTATTTTCATCGTATAGTTGATGCGACCTACACTATTGTAAGTAAGTTGTAAGTACGTACATTGTGATTAGCTACTACAAGTAGAGAAGGACTATATATGTTGTGGTTAGCTACTACAAAATGAATTGAGATTACATCATAGTATTCCCTATCGGGAAAGAATATACACAGTGTGATAAATGCTAAGAGCATAATAGAGACTTCCCTATTCATTTGTTCATAGTATTAGTGGGATTATACTGTCTCGCTATCCTACCAAGGCCTTAAAAGCTTATTGGTATCTACTGGACCTAACATGGTAAAGTTTGATAGCATAGGGAGCAACTAGGTGGTATAACCTTCTGTATGACTCCTACATAGACAGTAAAGCTCGCCTGTTGGCCGTTGGCATAATCTTGATTTCTCCAAGGCCAGAATATTGGTAGGATGGTCTTACCTTTGAGTTAGTGGCAACAGGATTGCCTAATGAACTAAGCGATCACTTGCAATATGATCGACTATTGTCAGTGACCGTTAGCTTTAGCCGACTTACTACTTGTCATATAGGTCACTCAGGAAACCACCCTAGTTATTAGAAGACTGATAGACTAGCTGATACTCTAAGGCAAGGAACCTTTTAGTAGTTAGACGTGGGGCCAATGCCCCAAGCTACCTTTATATATGCCTATGTACATGTTGTCGCGAAGGGCTAAATCTAGATATACCTGCCTACGAAGCTATGAATCGCCCAGGGGACTAGAACCATAGTATAAAAACATTACCTTCAAGATATGAACTATAGTAAGCTACCTGCGAAAAGTTAGGGCTAACTTCCTAGGAGCATGTCCGATTAGTAACAACTCTAAGCAAAAGAACTAAATAGTTGGTCTCGTGCGACCTTAATGTTCGCCTATGATCTATCATGTCCTAGCATGACTTTTAGCCTATCACTTAGGCCACCCAGGCCTCATCCTTTTCCGTCTAAACCAACAGAGGTTATAATCGTTGTCAGGACCCTCTCGCTTGGTGTAGGCACACGGGGTGATCCTATTGGCAGCTATATAGACTGTTCTAGGGACGAGTAGTGGGCCTATGAGACTAGATACACATTTTGAGTGACTAGATTTTTGGATTGTAGCATATTATCCTTGGTTGGGGTAGATCGTATTTCGTGCTGCCTCTCGTCTTGAATAACTAGGAGGCCACTAGTTTTAGAACTGCTTACGGAGCTATGATGCTGCTAACGCTTATAGAGCTATAGATTTCTTAAGGAGATATGATGTTGTATCGCTTACGGAGCTACTAGATAGCTTACGGAGCCATATATTGTCTATATGGACTAAAGTGAAGCCTGTGGGGCCATATTGAAGTCTATTTACTTATGGACTTCTTCTACGCTGCAGTGGCATTACAGACCCTTCATAGAGCCTTATGTGCTCGAGGTGCAGTCACAAGGGCCCGAAAGGCCCGAAATCAGTCAGAAAAGCCGAGAAGGCTCCGGTATAGTCTCAACAGACTAGGTATGTTTAGTTACAGTTGCTTTCAGGGCCTCAAGGGTACCAATAGGGGTGTATAGACTAATTGGTGCTTGCCGGGGCTTATGGGGGCCCAACTAGGTTATCTCTATGTTGATTGTACCTTCCAAGATTATGGGGGACAAGTTAGGTTCTTGTTTGTATACTTGTTGCTAGATGTAACTTATTAATGTATAACCATGCAGTTTAAGTGTCCATTTCTATAATTGTCTCGTAGATGCAAGGTATGGTTATGAACGCGTATAGGTTAACTTCTGCCCTTTTTGCTGATTACTCTTAGTTTTTTTATCAACTTCTATTTAGTTATTATTTTTTCTTACATACTCCGTACATCTTGTACTAATGCCCACACATGGAGCGGTGCATATTTTCCTGCAGGTTTAGACAGACGTGTTTCAAAACCTCCTTAGCAGTTATTCAGAGTCAGCAGATCGGCCAGCTCCCTTCATTCGGAGTTGCTGGATAGTAGAGGTTTGCCTAATTTTTTCTTATATAGCTTTTGGGTAGGCCGGGGCCCTGTCCTGACCAATAATTCATTCTTAGAGGCTTGTAGACTACAGTTTTCAGTTCCTACCTAGTCATGCGTTATTGGCTGTGTGGGGCCTATATACGTTATGTTTTGTGTGTTGGCTGTGTGGGGCCTAGTTTAGCTATCTGTTAGCAGCCTTGGAGGCTGTAGTTTATATAGAATTTCCCACTTTCCTTTCATTATGATTTAGACAGCATGGTGGTCTTGTCGGCCCGCATAGGATCCTTTTATTATTGTGATTATAGGTTAGCTATCTTATGGAGGTTATATGTCGCGACCTAGTTGGCCTAAGTCTATGTTACAAATGAGATATAGTTGTTTGTTTTCTTGCTGTGCGCTACTGGCATGCACCAGAAGTGTATGTGTCCAACCAGGTCAGCTTAGAGCCTAGTGTGGCATCAGACATCAGTTATGCCTCCCAAGGTGGGGCGTGACATTATAATGGGTATGTATTGGTTGGTGCATGTTATGGTAATGTTGACTATCGAGAAAAAGTTCTTGGATTCCACTTTCTAGATGAGCCACTCTTGGAATGGAACAGTTACCCGGTCATGCCAAGGGGTAAGTTTATTTCATATCTAAAGACCTAGAAGATAATTTCCAAAGGTTATCTTTATCATCTAGTCCGTGTTGAGTACAAAGGGTGAACCTACAAATCTTCAATTAGTTCTTATAGTTATTAAATTTCCAGCAACATTTAAAAATGAGCTTTCGGGCATCACTCAAGAAAGAAAACTTGATTTTCCTATTGATATACATCTGGATACTCAGTGGATATCCATCTCTACTCATAGAATGGCTCCTGTAGAGCTGAGGGAATTATAGGAGTAGTTGAAGCATCTTCTTTAGAAGGGCTTCATCAGTTCTAGTACATCATTGTGGGATGCACTAACATTATTTGGACATAAGAAAGATGGATCCCTGAGGATATGTATTGATTATCGATAGTTGAATAAAGTAACAATTTAG